>JAUKNK010000620.1:0-180626 GCA_030765055.1 Mantis religiosa | reverse complement strand
AATAAAGGTGCACCTGCTCAGTACTTGTACTGTTTGCCCAGGTCAAGAAGGCAAGTTAGTGGAATGTGTAATCACTTTTGCTGTCTCCTCGGTGTTTATGCTCGCCTTCCGAATGCCACAAGGAAGGCTAGTTTAAATTACACACATAATATCTATCGCTGCAACAAATATTAGATCTGACAGTATGGGTGACTCATATTCACTCTCATTCACTCATTTCCTAGTAAACAGATTCGCTACCGGAGCAGATAAACAGTTCCAGCTCCCCTGCCCTTCATTCCCCTCTGGCCTTCTTGTCGTGGGCATACAGTATGTATTAAATATTTCCATGTTGATCATGTTCTCTTTATCGCTGTATTAGGGTATGGTACATTTCATTCTAAAACTGCCTTTTATCTTATGGGATATAGACTTATATTACTCCGAATATTGCACAGTGTTTCTCGTTGTGCTCACCATGAAGTCACAAATATTCATATTCACTTAATATTATAATTATCTTCTGATATTTTAAATAGAGCAAGCCTTTCAAAGTGTCTAGGAACATTTTCACATTTTAAGATTAAAGAAAGCTGTCAAGCATTCCGAGAAATGTTTTACAAGTTCAACAACTCTTAAAACTACTAGTTCCTACTTCTATTGAACGAACTTCCATCTAAGTCTCGAAGTTCGTAGTTCGAAAACTAACCACTTAGCTCCACCACCAATACATCGTTTACTGCAGACAGGATCTCGTTTGTTCCATATCTGCAGCAAGCAGAAAATTGGAGGCTTTATCAGACATAATGTTATCGTGCAGAAGAATTTACTTTCTGCAACAAACGATCCACTGACCCACTTAAAACTAAAATTATAGAAAAGAGAAAGAAATGGTCGGGTAACTAAGCTCCAACACTAGGCTCATTCCAGAATCATTTCACTCATTTCATTTATCACCCGATATGACCTACGTTGGAGGACGTTAAAAAGAATAAATAAGTTCTTCCGATCAGTTAATGTACAGATGCTAATAATATTTGAACATAAAATGTGATACATACTTAAATCTTTGATCGACTGCAGACGGTTGAAAAGTCACAAAAAGACGTTAGAAAAGTAAACCTAGGAAACGAGCAATGATGAGTGAATAATTGTTAGTCTTCAGGAACCGTTTACCACCCAACAACATTTATGTAAGCAATGGGGAAATATGGTGTTCAAGTACAATAAGTGAAGTACAAAGAAACTAGAAACTTCAAGTATTCAAAGGTATATTTAAGCTTGTGTTTCATACAGGAATATTTAAACAGTTGTTAGAAATGCATACTGCTTTATACTTTCAAGAGAATAAAATACCTAAATATTGAAGCGTTCTCTCGCACTTTAATTTTAACCTCGCGAACTTTTGATATTAAATTATTTATATTCATATATAAAGAGACATGTAGGCAGCGGTGACTTTTTGCTCTTTGTCAGGCACTTGTTTAAATGCTTTTTCTGTAATTCTTGAATGTAATCATATAAATTATTATTCATTTAGCAGAAAGGGTGCTTCGCATGTGAACTCGGATATGGAAAATACAGTTTCTGCAAACTGGTAGGAGACCAAATTGTATGAAACACACGAGTAAATAAAGGGCCCTAACTCCTGGGCTTTTAAACGGTCTAAATTGTTTTAAAAATAAAATATAATTTTTAAAAATGTTGATCAAATTTACGGACAAGATGGCAAAATTCACTCATTAATTATTGAGAAGATGCATTTCTAATGAAGTCAAGGTTGAAATACAATAGTTTATCTACCATAATAGTTCCTCTGTCTTGAAAGTAAAAATACTCTCACTCTTACCGGACATCTTCAGCTGCCAAATTTGTACTCAAATCTGTCCTCAGAAGAACCTAAGAAAGCATTAAATAAGTTATTGGTAAGTATATTCTTTGTTTGTTTGGAGGATGTCTTATGAATGTCATTAATGTCTATCAATTGATCTAATAGTGGTCTGAACTATAAAGCCCGAGCCAGACTTTAATCTGTGTGGCTAATTCATGTGGAATACCCTTAGGAGTCAAAGTGGTTTGGAGATCACGATTAAAATGTAGGTGGTCTCCTTTAATCCCAAGGTATACTGTCATCTCAGCATCGGTTAAAACGAACAAACTCCTTCAAATGTCCACTTATTGGTTGATGGAATAAGTTTCTCTCTAAGGTCGTTGGAATGTGTGAGAAAAGTTGAAAATAAATACAAAGTACAGATCATCCTTTACCAAAAGTTCCGTACATATTAAATTTGCCATGTGAGCCGTCTCATTTGTAACAAACATCTATCAGCAGTATCCTAATACAAAGATTGAATAACAATGTACTATAGTCCAATGTTTAAAACTGGGCGCTATATACTCGCATACAACTGCGAGAAACAATTGAAAATCGTTAGGACTTTAAAAGAACGACGATGTATTCAACAATTCAAGCAAATGACTGACGCAACAAAAATGTTAAATTAAATAAACTGTGTGCATAACCTTTTACTTTAATTTTCAGTACGTTTTTGTCTGTGGCTTTACGTTTACTAAGTTATACAAACGTCATGTATAACGAAGAGAAGTTTAGAAGTCATTTTCACAAAATGTAACAAATACATTTCCTTTGTCATAAGACTATTATTACACATAGTAGTATCTGTGAGTAAATCAAACTTTTTTAAATTTAAATTTGTTTACGGTGTTGATATTTTGTTGAAAACGTTCAAATTGCACCTTTGAGAGTTACAGAACTTAAATATAAATTAGAATATTGATCAGAGTGTTTGTTTTTTTTACTTATAGGTTTAAGAAACACACAAATCACCTCAAAAATATAGGTATTTTCAGTGAAATATCAGTACTGAATGTTCTGGTGTAATATAATACTTCTCAGTCTATCATCTAGAGAGAGTAAAACTGAATGTTTTGCCAAAATCGTCAAAGACGTCGATACTTATGAACATCTCTGAAATTTGCGAGATTCGTAAGACTTAATGAATGAAGGTATAGTATTTATATTAGAAAAAGGGAAAGTAAAGCAAGAACAGATTCAGGACCCATTTTGATTCGTAAGCATCGAGTCTAAGCCAGGCTAGGTGACGTTTGATGCTGCTTTTTCATACCTGTACTTCAAATTAAGAATGACAAGTTAAATTAAATTTGAGCGCTATGACATTGAGCAATGTATTTTCGTAATAAATTCAAATGTCGATTTTCACTACTGAGTTGATGTATGAGCTCCTCTGACAGAATCAAATTACGCTATGTAAATCGTTTGTAACCTGAATGGCAAACAGTAAATTAGTGAGTTGCAGGTAGAGGTAGGTATAAACATAGTACAGCAAGTTAAATTGTCAGTAAAATCCAGGCCGGTCGCTGTGTTAATGACCCTGGCATTTTTTTTTTTTTTTTTTTTACTTATGACGCCTGTGTAAGGTAGAGGTGGAAAATGCAGCGACTGCAAGGTAGGCCTCGGTCTGAAAAGGCCGGTTTTACCGCGCAGTCAGTTATTGAGTGACTTACTGACGCTGAACTAAGCTGTTTTTAAATTGAATAACGAATTAATTCATTGCTTTTATTCCTCTCACTTACCGATTATTTGCGAAGTATGTTCAAGTTATAACACCTCTATTTTTCAGGTTTGGGACCAGATAGAAACTTCTGTTATTTTTTAAATATACGTGGACTCTTTGTGAATGCGTAACAGAGTTGGCAGCACTGTACAGTGCATAGAACACTAGTGACAGCGACGAGAGTTAGGAGTGTTTTTGACACTTAAATTGGCGACGTTTCCATTGCAAGAACAGCGTGTAATCTTTCGTTTTCTCCATTTTAGTGGTGTGACATCTATTGAAATTCATCGCCAGTTGAGAAAGACAGGTGGTGATGATACCATGGATATGTCTAATGTGCGTTCCTGGGTGTGACAGTTCAGTGAAGACAGAGCATCGCGTGACAACAATCCAAGACAGTCACGGCCTCACACCAGCCGGTCTGACGATATGATCCAGCGAGAGGATAACGTTGTTTTGGAGGATCGCCGATTGAGCGTTGCAGGCTACGCCTCCAAAATTGGCATTTCCGTGGGATCTGTGCACACAATCCTGCATGAAGATCTGAAAATGCGAAAAGTGGGTACCAGGTGGGTACCACGAGTTTCTTCGTGACAACTTTGAAGTGATTGCTCATGCTCCCTACTCGCCTGACCTGGCTCCTAGCGACATTTGGCTGTTTCCCCACGATGAAAGACCTGAAAAATTTGCACAGCTAGAGGGAGATTACGTTGAGAAGTGAAACTAGTTCAGCTTTTCCTCTTATAATTACCTTCTGAGGAAAAATTGGGTGTTATAACTTGAACGCACCTCATATTAAATTAATATTCAATGATGTAGATAATTTTTTAAGCAAATTGTACCCTCTAAACCTCACAATTATAATTTCATTCAGCCATAGCTCTTCCTAATAATGGGTGTTTTAAATGCAGAAAAAGTGGTGCAAGGTAAAACAACAATAATCAGCCAGAATTGATTAACTTTTAGATATTATTGGAGGGTAAGTGTTAAAATATTTATCTTCTTTTGTTGCTTACATGTTTAAGAAGATAAAAACCCGTAGCATATGTAACGAAGTAGAAACAAAGATAGTGCATACCCAGTCATTGTTTCAAAATTGTCTGCTACCATTTTACTATTAGAAATAATAGATCTACTCATTGGCGAAGGAATTATCAAAGTTGATAGAGTGGTACTTGAGACTATCGCACACTTTCTCTCCCCCCCTTCTCTGTCTCTTTCTTCGTAGTAGTATTATTATACATTTGAAATTTCAAACTAATAATAAAGAATATATGGGATGGACATAAATAGTGAGCCTTAACAAGATATAACTTGCAACCGCAGCATCAGGCAGCGATTAGGAGACTGAGAATTAATCGAAATCAAATAATAAAGAAGAAGATAAATTAATATAAATGCTTTGCTAAACTAATATAACAATCTTTTTATAATACTATGAAATTAGAATGATTAAAATAGCAGTTGACTTAAAGAATAAGAAGGGAAGAATATAATTGAATATAACATATGTACTACCAATCGGGTGAGAAAGAGAAAATATTATTGTAAAAATCTGTACACGTCGCAGAGATAGGAAAGAAGAACCGTTACCTTCTTTGTGCTAGGAAAAGTTCAATGCCTGAAAACTATTGAATTATTTCAGCCAGGAATGTTTTGGGACAAAGGACTTTCGAAACGCAGTTGTGCATGAAAGCTAAAAAGATTTACTTCGCTGATTTGATAACGATGTATACCGTTACAAACAACTCAGGGTAGGCGTTCTCCAACTAAGGATCGGCGGATAGTCAGTGAGTCATAGGAGTTTTGCAAACCAATGCGAAAATACGGAATAAAATGAGAAACCAATAATAATGTAACATTTGAGAAGGGTGAGCTAGTTTGGTCATGTGATAAAGTTAGAGAGGGGATCAGAATAAGGTTCGAACTGAATGGTGAAGTAAGGAAAACCTTACTTACAAGTTGATACTACGACAGGAAGAACGTGTCCATGTGCATTAAGAAGAGAAGCAAAGATTTCAAAACTGAAATTTTAGGAATTTTACTAACAGGTGGTCACCGATCCAAGTCGATAAACAAACATAGATTCAAGAATTAAACCAAATAATTCTACAACAAACCAAGTATTATTAATACGACTGAGTAGCCAACAACAACCTCCAAAATCCATTTCTTACAACCATTCACCTGAGGATAACAGAACTTATAGCTCCAGTTAGAACCCAATCAATTTAACAATGGTATACGGGTTTGCCGCAAACTTAATTGATAACAGATTTTATCTCTCTATTAAGGTTTAAAATATATACAAAATTCATCAATATAAATAAGACTTCACAGACTATTCCCAGAAAATTTAATACACATATTTTATTTTAGTACAATATCTAAAACTATTTTATTTTAATCAGTGTGTTAAGGCAGTTTTTGAGAAAACAAAAATAACGAACATATGTCTCTATAAAGGGGGTTTAGAGTGTGTGAACTTTTGTTTGGAAATCTTCGTGTACGTCCATCGTAGAGCTAAAGTTGAATAGTAAATGTCTTATTTAAGGCATTTTTCGTATTCGAGTTGCCTTGTTCACAATCGTAAACGTATATAAAGAACATTTTCGAACTTTCTTTTTGGGTTCAGGGATTTGTGATAAAATTTCGTCAACAAATGTTTGATAGAATACAATTCTCCTGTTTAGTATAAATACGTAGTAGAGACAGTAAAACTCAAAGTGTACCTGATTGGATCTTCAAGGTTTGCTAAGCCACAAACACTTGCAAGATGCGCTCTTGTTTTCATTCTTTAGCTCGTAGCATTCAGAATCCTTGTTACTAGGAGATGAATGCAAGACAACGTTATTAATTAATATTATGAAATACATGATCCACTTCAGATTCTCGCTGCGGCCTGCTCCTTATTAAGTTCTTTAAGGGTTATGAAAAAGTCTTACAAATACGAGATGGAAACAGAGACGTGGATATACAAAAGTGCCACTTAACTTCTTGAAACGTTAAAGAATAAGGATGAATCTACAAACACGAGAAACATAGATAGAAAATAAAAGATAATTTTCAATACAGATAGTCAGCTTTCTTAATACAAACCCTCATATGTCCATTGTGTATTCAGTATTATTCTTTTGTCCACGATACCGTTCTAAATTATTCCAAGTTAAGTAGCATCTTAATTAACTTACACATTTTGGGAGAATAACAACTTATACTTGGATTGTCGTGTGTTTCATCTTCGAAAGAAGTCCTTTCTGACCCCCAGGTCTTTCCGTGAGTTCCTGGAGTAGCTAGGCTAATTTTAGAAAAGCTTATTTGCTCCCCTGAATTTCTCCTATCTTAATTGTCAGTGTATTAAGCACTCCTTAAGATTAAAAAATTGGTTTAAAAAAGGCCAAAACATTAATAATCATTTAACTATCAGTGGACATCACATACCATCTACTTCTGATAGCTCTACAAGATTTCAGAGTACAATGGTTATGTAGCAACTTAAATGTATGCCTAGCTGCCTATAAAATTGCAACAAAACCAAGTTTTGGGAACACTGAAAGGTGATTTGAAGAACTTTCATACACTGAAATGGCTGCAAGAGACCAGAAAAAGACGAAGAGCAGCAACTGACTACAAGAACTGCTTTCGAAAATAGCTTAAAATCAGAAACAGTGTATGTAGCCTATAATTTTTAAATTATAGGTAAATAAAAGTTTTCAAATTGTACCACAAGACGGACAGTTGTGTAAATGAATGAAATATGTTAGATTTGTTTTATAAATAAAAAGATAGACTACGACATGAAGCTTCGATTATATGTTTCCATATGGTATTAAACAATGTTCACATTGTTTAAATTACGTAGAGCTACAATTAAACTAAGGAGCTTAAGTGTTCTTCAAAACACACTTGCATTACATCGATCAATTTTTCAAAACAGTAAATAAAATAAATAGTAAAACATAGTCCTCCATTTCATTTTCATTATCATCTCTCATCTGCTGGTCTATTTCAGGGTGGAAGTATCGGCGGGAGTCTCGGCGGTGCATGGCGGGATGATATGTTCTGAGGAAAACAACTTCTTCCTCCGGTAGGTCGGTTGCCGGACTCTGCTCCTCTGCGGGGACCATTTCGTGACCGCCAGTCAGGACCCTTGGGGCTCGGATCGCCTGCCTAGGTAGGGCTTGGCTGATGGGCTCGTTGCCGTTCCGCTGTAGGGGAGCGTGTTCGTGTCCTGGTCTGTCGGGGTATGTCTCTATCCAAGTAAACTGTAGGGACCCTGCCCTCTGTGCTGTCGTGGCTGCTTGGGTCGCTGCCCTCTGTCTCCTTCGCTTCATCCTTCTTTCCGGGGGTGCCCCACTTGGGGGCATAGGAACAATGGACCTAGCCCCTCCGTAACGAAATCCCAATCCCAAAACATAATATATAAGAAGTAACATACAAAATATACATGTGATTTTGTGCAAATTTATGCATTAAGCTCTAATTGCTTATTCAAATTGAAATGAATCGAACTAAAATTATGGATTTTGTAGATGGATATGTGGATAGGTACGTGTGTCTATCAATTGCTATAGAAAACTTGATGAAACAAGTCAATGCATGCAATATTTATAGGTACGATCTCACATGTTTATTGTACATAAAATGATAATTGGTAGCCGTCAGCAGGATATTGTGTGACTCGCTGTTTGAGCTATACGAGAAGACAGTTTCAAATTCTTCCTTCATCTAGCAGAGCCGTTGCACGTAATCAGGAGAGGTACGCCTGCCAGTCCCTTCCATCTCGAGTTACCCGTACTGTGGTTACGTGCAACAATGCCCTTCAACAGGACACAAATCTCCCCATCAGCCAGAACAACTGAAGCAGAACAATGAAGCAATTTTCACAGCTGTCCTTCGACGGAAATGCAGCTCGTGTGTTGCCGAAAGCGAAGAATACTTTCTACATTTCAAATAGCTCAAAACTTCGGTTTCATCTATAATAAATGTGCGAAAATTTAAGGTCAAGTGTGACTTGCTACAGGACAAGGGTCAGACAACAGTGAATCATGATTCATGCATAATTAGAGTTTGGATAGTGTAGGTGTTAATTTTGCATTTGAATGATATAACAAGGGAATATTGTCTCAGTGCTAACTTATGTTTAACTGCGATACGTCAAAAACAAAAGTACTCGAGTTTTGGCTTTCTCTCCTAAGGGGTTTTTCTTAGCCGGGAAAGAATTGTTAAGTTTTAAGTTATAAGGGCTCTGAACCGATCAACATCAACTGCCTGGAAGGGGAAAATAAAATATGTCCTACAAAATACTCGTGAAAGAACCGTGCAACGTGAATATTCTGAGTTGCAAAATGCAATGTCTGAAGACGTTCTAGAAGCCTTGCATTATAGCGATCATTTTACAATCAATTTTGGTTGCAAATGGGAATAATGGAAGATGCTGATTGACTAGTTTCTCACCTTTGGTGACGATCTGGTAGAAATCTTATAGTTTCTGCGGCAGCTTTGGATCAATGAATCTTACCTCTAGGCACAGTCTAGGAGCAAAGGTATTTGATACTGTAATTGCTGGAGAATGGTGCGAATTTTTGGTCCCAGGTTTAGTTAAGGTGCCCACTCAGCATCATGAGGAAAGTGAGGAGCTTACAATAGGTCATGATCATGGAAACCAACGTTAAAGCTGGAAGCGCCGAGATGCTGACCACATCTACTATCCGTATCGGTTAGAAGATCGCTAACCTCAGTCGTACGTAAGTAGGCGTGACGCCGGCAGTCGGGTTGGTAGGCCTTGGTCCCCTAAGGCTGTCACGCCAGTGCTTAAGTTTTAATTGTTGGAGAATAAACAATTCTTCTCTTTTAAGTATTGTGGGTTCTATTCCACAAAACAATTAGCAAATTCTGCTACAATTTTAAATAATGCAGGTGCTGTCCTATCTCAAATAATGTTTGCTGCATCGATAAACTTTATACCTTTCGCACACGCCACTAGTGAAACACAAATGTATTCACAACTAAACGTTTTCTGCACAATCACAGGGCAAAACAAAAGCAACTCTTATTATCAAGACCGTCCTTTGCAGAAAGACAACAAACACTCTGATCACTTTGGGTGCTCTGCACTCTATGTTTCCATAACAACTAAATTACTTCTCTTTTATTGGTCCACGTTACCTCATTATGTAATTGCATTCTTGCAGTTACCAATAACAATATTATGTCATATTTAACTTGCGTTGCATCATTCCGTGGCCTACCCTACAAATTACTCTTTCCAGACCAATTCAAAATAAATTCTTAAAATTTAAGAAAACATGAAATAATTGTCACAAACGCACTAAGGATAAGTTACAACCAAGAGTACAGGTAGTGGAGAGAAAATCGGCCGAATTACGGTTGTGTAGGGGTAACTATGTGGCAACGCCGGGTGCGCTAACGCATCTGATCCACTGTAATCCAGAACACTTTCCGTTTGAGAAACATAATACACGTGCTGTAAATCTGTCACATAACACAACTATTTTGATCTAAAAATACCTATGCATATGTAAGTTAAACGATAATTTTATTATTCATTCATTGTATATATAATCACATTTCTTCAAATGACGAAATAACCAATCAAGAGAAGAGCAAACTGAAATTACCAACTTTCAGGAAAGCAAAAAGTATTCTAAAAAATAAGGAAATTCCTCAAGTTCAGAATAAAGTATTTTATAGAGTGAACCTGAGAGAAGTATTCACAGAACAACTCCAAACCAGTTGATAGCTTGGACTAGTAGACTTAGTAGTGGTTTAGGAAAGATTAATGTTATCCAATACCTTACCTAACAGTCTATCTGGAATAATTATTTTTCCTTTTAGCAAGCTCTTTTATTTTCAGGTTCAACTAAATTTACTTTATTGTGAAAGTGCCCACTTAATGAATTTTGATTAAATTTTAAGTCTTCCGAAGTGCAATCTACGAAGAATTCGGGGATAAACATTGTATATGATATATTATTATAAAATAAAATAAGTTCTGTGTAATATTTCCGAAAAGGAATCAATTTGAAAAGCAATATTGCAACATATTTCGTGCTCAGTACTCTAAATCTGTAATTTCTTATACCCATGGACCGTACAAGCGACTGTTTTACCACTATTCCTGCTTTTCTTGTTTCCATTATACAGCACCTCTGGCCTCAATGAATCTGTATGGACTACAGCAACAAGGCTTATAAGGAAAAGCTACCGCGTCTGGTTAATTTGCAGCGATCAGCCGAGTGTGAACTGCACACTGTCAAGTACCTAGCACTAAAGTAATTGGCTAGTCTTTACGGCTAACCTCTTTGCAAAGTTAGACAAAGTGTTTGCGTAAATATGATTATTGAATAATTATCTGTCCAGCTGTAAATTAATTCATAGCCACACAGTGTAGTTCATTAGACATAAATTTGCTTCGCTTACCTTACTCCAGTTATTTTGATCTATTTTTATATCTCATCTACAAACTATGATTACATATTTCTCCTCAGGTACTAAGGTGATACGAGACTGAAGTGATACTCAAATATTTAAAAACAGTTCCATATTCGTCTTATGATACCACGAGAAACAGCTGATCAGCGACAGGATTAAAAATGACAAAATAAAACAAACAAATATGTCGGAAATTGCTAATGCCGCGAAGGATACAAATAATTTGGTGCGTTCTGCAAAACCTTCACTTCTTACTGTTAAGTATTGGCAATATCTTGTGGGTTAAAATTAAAGTAAAACTAGAAAGAATTAATTCCTGGGAAAGAAACTTCCACAGGTTATTAACATTAAAGTACGGATATACATTTTATAGTCATGAAGTTGCCTTAAACGCATGGGATATTAATTAGACTCGATAGAACTATTTTTCGGGGGGAAAACACGAAAACTTTCATGTAAAGCTTAGACTGGAATGGAAAATTTTCGTTGTAATCACGTCGTATGAATGAAAAAATGATAACCTCAGATACGAAAATTGGTGTGTATTTTAATTATTGCTTTATATTTGTGCTGAGAACACAATTACGCATACAAATAAACACATATTGGCATCTTTACTAAGGTGAAATTTGGACATTACTTTTGCAGAGTACAATACTGCTACCAATTCCAATTACGTGTTATGGAAATAATATAGGTGCAATAAATAGTAAAAGAAATAACAATCTTAATTTGGAGTGAATAAATATGAAGCGCCATTTTGGAGTTTTTACAGAACCATCCTTAAATCAATAAAATACAAGACATAAAACAGTTTATCTGAGCCCAAGTTACGAACCAAACTTCAATGCTACACCCCATCACGCTCCACTTACATCAAAGGAATGTTCGCAGTCATTTACACAAATATTCTGCGACAAATTAAAGTGGAAGGGTACACGATTAAAACGTTGTTGAATGACTTCCGCGTTGCATGACTTTGACTGAGATTATTATCCGTTACTTTACAAGAAATTTCTCTCTCCTCCAGGAAGGAACTTTTCTCGGTCTGGTAACCAGGGCACTGTGTATAGTCCTGTTTTTCTGTGCCAGGGTACGGGAACTTTGCCAAGACAGACGACAAACGATCAATAAATATGGCCCATGACCTTGTTGCTTAAATAAACTTCTAGTCTCATCTGCTTTAGTTTAATGCACTTAAGATATATGCAGATCGACACCTTTACATCTACTACAGTTTCGAAAAATATAGCACTGTCTGCTGTTTCCATGGCTGGTGAACAGGAGCTAGATGACTGGTGGATCCATTCCTTCTTATACTTAGGCCATTCAATAATTAGTTGGCTGTGTAATTTGAGAACTTGGGTCATATCTATACGACCCGTGTCCGATCCAGGCGACCGTGGTAGACAACTGGCGCTGGAGTGGGTTTCCTCCGAGTCCTCCGCTTTCACCCACCATCATTCTACCAATTGCTTCATAATTCGTTCATCTCAGGGGTTGGGTCTACCCCTCAACCCTGATTTCGTCTATCAGGTCAGTATGCTTCGGCTTCCTCACTCTGAGGGAATCCAAGTGACTCCTAACACTAGCATCGGAGAGGAAGGGAGACAAAAATAACACTGGGGAACAAAAAAAAATTATTTTCATATACCCGAAACAAAATAGGCAAATTCTTATGAAAGTGATCTGCTGATTCCAAAAATACCCCTCAAAATGTTGTATCACGTAACGTTTTTTAGGTATTCATAATTTTTTATGAAAACTTACAGAAATGCGATGTGGTAACTCATATTAGATTAATTGAAAATAATAGGTATTTTATTGCCAAATAACATTGAAAATCATAATAATAATAACTATTATTAATTATTATTATTAAAATAAATAAACACATGATAATGATGAAAACCAATACCAGAAATATCTCAGAAGTGTTTCACTGTTGATTTGTTTTTGTATTGACTCTCCCGTTTGAGGAACCTACAATAGTCTCCCAACATGGTTGAATACTAGCGACCCTGGTAACGTCTTTCCATCTCAGAAATGTCCTGGTTAAAACGGTCACCTTGCTCATCACTTACAGTTCCTATGTTTGTAGCGAAACTAATCAAGATAAGAAAGCAAAAAGTGGATTTTAAGTGACATACGGCAACCTATTTCTTTGTAGCTCCTTAATAGTTCTGAGACTAAAGTTTCATAATTTTCATCTTTGTTATTGCCCAGGAGTTACCCTATTGTCCTATAAGCACAAAAAACAGCAATATTTCTGTGAAACCTCCCTGCAGTCTCGTTAGCAATGCAGCTACCTTGACGCCACTATAAATTTCCCAGCCATGGTTTTGATAACTAATAGCATCTAAAATGATGGACATGGAATCGTATGTCTCCTTCATTCCTATGGCATGAAATTAAGGTATTAGAGGTAGCAAATTGCTATTATGAAGCAACACTGCCTTTAAGCTGCATCAGTAATTTATGACAACTTTATTTATTTTGAGTTGGGCACACCCATGTAAATACGATTTTTATAGTAGACTCTAAAATTAATTTTACTAATAAATTTTACGTGATGGAAAATTTGTTCTAGTTATTTCGAACAGTATTCATATTCTTAAAGGTATAAAAATATTATTTAATAATAAAATGGCTATTATTTAAAATGTAGTCAATATGAGTTGGCATCATACCTCATTTCTGAAATGTTATATGAAAGAATAAGAATAAGAATATCTCAAAAACGTTACGTGATACAGCATTTTCAGAGGCATTTTTGGAATCAGCGAGTCATTTTGCATAAGAATTAGCCTATTTTGTTTCGGGTACAAAAAACCTGTTCCCTAGTGTAATTAGTGGCAACAGCGTTTTGTTGTCTTAATATTGGAACAGACTGCTCTGCAGCTGCTATAATTGCCTGCCTGGTTCTAAAACGGAATCCTCTAAGTGGTAATTTTATTTCCACAAAAAGGTCGAAATCACTTGGACTCATATCTGGAGAGTATGGAGGATGCTCCAGATTTACCTAGTTCCATCTGCGAAGTAAACTAACAACAGCGGCAGACGTGTGAGAGCGAGTACCATCATGTAAGACAATGGAATGAGAATGCAGGAGATTTGGACGTTTACGACGCACAGCTGCTCATAAATGTTGTTCCAAAGTGACTGTAATATGCACCATTCACAATGATTTCCTTGAGGAACTGAATCAGTGATAAGAACTGTTAAGGTCAGAGGATCCAAAGACCCTGGCTTCCTTCTACCCGGTAGTGAAGGAAACTCCGAGGCTCTTTCCATAGGGCAATAACTGGTTGCCTAAAAAGCCCCCTCCCCACCATTGGCAACAACGTCAAGACGGCATTGAAGTGGATACGCCACTTACGCTCGTGGCCGCGCCGTGGCTCAGTGGTTAGACCGCTTGGCTCTCACCAGGGCGGCCCGGGTTCAATCCCAGGTGACCGCAAAGTGAGATTTGTAGTGCACAACACGGCGCTGGGGCGGGTTTTCTCCGGGACCTCCGGTTTGCCCCGTCATCTCATTCCACCGGTGCTCCATCTTCATCTCATATACCATCAGTGTCACCGCCTGCGGTGCCGTATGTAGTAAACGCGGGCGTTAAACACTACACACTACTACTTACGCTCGTCAACCCCGCAGGGAAGACTACCGAAAACCTCGGTGGGTCGCCTGGTGATCTAGCACACCTACTATCTATGTAGGCTAGTACCCGGGACTTCTGAAGTAATCCTCTATCCGCTCCGGGCGGTCAAGGCCTGGCTGGAGATACCTGATCTCCCGCGGGTGTCGGGAACACACTGCCCCCTTGAGTCCAACACAATCCGAAAAACTTCCCGACGGGAGGGGCTCGAATGTCCGGCCCGAGTTTCCTCTAGTAACGTCAGAGATAAGGTCTGTTTAGTGAACTAGTGTGCACATCGACCGACTCCTTTGACGAACCCTTATAATCGTTTTACAACCCCGGCCCTCCTTCTGCCAGACCATTGTGCAAGGTTGCTACTTCCTCAATACGTCATGGGTACCGTACCGTATGTCCATTACTGCAAAACAGCCTTAGTTTTGACACACACACACACACACACACACACACACACACACACACACACACACACACACACACACACCGCCAAGCTACAATTCTACTGGATTCCATAATAACCCTTAACTTATTCGAAGTGCGGTATTTGAAACCCAGCTCCTTTAGGAGGCCGCGCAAGGTGCAGTGCCCATAAGGAAAACCACAAACTTCTTGCAAATGTGCAACCAATTCATCTAAGGTGGGCGCTCTTCCTTTTGCATGGAATCTATAAATTTCTCGGCGAGTTAAATCGCATGTGAAATTATCTAATTTAGAGAAACGTTTCCTTTTGTTTTCACACTTGATCAGCGTCCTTGGTATTCCTTTCGTCACAATATTTCTTACTGTATGTCTGTCAATACCCAGAATTTATCAGGTTCATTGCATGACCTCTTACCAAGATTATTTTTCAGCACATATTTATGTATTCAAAACAAGCGCTTGAATTTGCTTAGAAACAGTTCCCGTTATAACTTTGTTTTTTTAGGCTTTTCCAGTAACATAACTCGGCCCAGCAACACTTTCCAATTTATTGACACTATTGTCATCACTTTGATTATTTTCACTTGATTGAAAGTTATCAACTACTTCATTTGCATTTACCACTGCATTTCCCTCCCACGGTCTCCACATTGTGATGCACAACGAATGAAACAGATCAACTGGAAGTTGGAACTTTGGCAATTGAGACTTTACGTCGAGTAAACATGCGACTGTCATTTCAAGAAAATCACGGCTGCTATTGGTCCTCAACGACAGTGTTCCATTTCTGAAGTGTGGAGAGAGATTTATGACGGTCATTAGTGGGCGGAAGGGTAGTTTCCTTTGAGAGGCACCAACTGCACTCAAATTCACTAGACATACTTTACGTGGGAATATATGGCTTCCCTCAAACCCGTCCGCAGAGGTACCCGATCTACCACGAGTATCTGGAACCACTGTCCCCTCGAATCCAACCCAATCCGAACAACTCCCCTTCGGGAGGGGCTCGGCAGTTCGGCCCGAGGTTCCTCTAGTAACGTCAGAGGTACCACGAGTGTTAAGGGTCTGCAGCGCCCGCACCAAGGCAGCTGAAGGGGACGGATCCCCTCCCCTATGGGAAGCGATAAGAACACCGTCAAAATCATAAGCAACAATGTACATGACTAAGTGTATCCTGTTCTTGCTGATACGTTTTTGGCCGTGATGAATCAATGTGCCGCCACTCCTTTGATTGTCTCTTTAATTTTGGTTGGTAGCTTCGAATCCAGGTTTCATCTAATGTTATATACGTCGAAGAAAACGGTCGCCTTCACGTTCATAACACTCTAAGTGTAACTTCGCTGTTTTCATCCTCTGCCACATTGTTTCTTCTGTAAGACTATGTGGAACTCGTCGAGCGCAGATTTTCCTTATCTTTTAACTTCTTAAGTATGTGGAGAATCGTACCAGGAGCAACTTCAACTTCCCTTGCTGGTTCAATACAAGTCAAACAACGAAGTTCTTCCAGCAGTGCTCTAACGGCATTCACATGCACATCATCACCTGCTGATTACCGCCAGCCAGCTCCAGGTTTTTGATGAACGTTTTGCCTTCCTCTATGAAATACATTCGCTCACCTAGCCACGATACAATGTGGTAAAGTCTGTCTACCACAAGCGCTGTCGAGCATTGATACCTCTTCAACCTGAATTTTAATAAAGCTTCTTTGTTTGTATTTATTAAACATATTTATAACACTAAAGATAACAACCTACAATTAAACTTACTAAAATATCTTAGTAAATAGAATTATTGTCTTCTAACTCACAACTAACGAACATTAGATGCTCTTATTTTTTATTATCAGCTTCCATGATTTACCGCTGAAAGCGCTAAATACAGGAAGTGTTGCCACTAATTTATGAATGACCCATTTAAATCACAGAAACAGATGCTGTGTACATCTATGACAAAAAAAATAATAATCCTTAATTAGACAGAGAACATTCCAGGTTGGAGTTTAAGACACTTCCTCAGTATTTGTATATGACTGAAGAAAACGCGGATAGTCCTGACAGAATTTGAACAGCAGATCTTCAGTTCAGGAATATTTCCTTTAATGACCTAGGCTATCTGCTGGGAGAGACAGAGAAAAATAGAAAAATAGAGACACAGTGAAAATGAATACAGATTTAGAAGTTTTCGAAGAACCAGAGTCAAAAGAACATCAAAGCATATTAATAAACATAGTCTGTGATTTTAAAAATAATAAACTGCTTAACACTATATAGAATAAAAACAAGTATTTCATAAAGTGGAGTGCCATTGTTGTTAAAAGTACTATTAAACTATAGTATAAGTTATAAATATATAATACTATATACAAGGCATGTTTTTTTAAGTCAGTACCTATGAAAAGACGTGCATAGATATCGCAATAATTTTATTTTTACACGAAAGCCTGTACCTTAATCTACCTTTATACGTAATTTTCGTGACTATTGAGGCACTTGTCATAACGTGGCACCAGTTTTTGAACACCCTCCTCATAAAATTCTGCCGCCTGACGTGTTAACCACTGTATCACAACTGTTTTGACTTCGTTATCGTCTTGAAGACGCTGACCGCCCAGATGTTTCTTCAAGTGCAGGAACAAATGGTAGTCGCTGGGCGCCAGATCAGGGCTGTATGGAGGATGATCTAGAGTTTGCAATTGGAAAGATTTAATGAGATCTTTGGTCCGATTAGCCACATGTGGATGGGCATTGTCATGCGGCAAAACAATACCCTTACTCAACTTGCCACGTCTTTTGATCTGGATTGCACGGCGCAGATTGTTCAATGTCTCACAATAAGACGCTGCATTGATTGTCTCATTACGAGGCAGAAACTCCACTAGCAATACTTCTTTTCTGTCCCAAAAAAAGTGTGCACATGATTTTCCGGGCAGAAATTGTTTGCTTAAACTTCACTTTTGTGGGTGATGAACGTCGCCATTCCATGGATTGTTGTTTCGATTCTGGTGTGACGTAGGCAACCCATGTTTCGTCACCAGTAACAATCTGGTCTAAAAATCTTCACCTTCATTGTGGTACCGCTCAAGGAAAGTAAATGCACTGCCTAAACGTTGGGTTTTGTGCAAATCCGTCTTCATTTTCGGAACCCAACGTGAACACAATTTCCGGTACTCCAAGTTCTCGGTCACAATGCGATACAAAACACTACGAGAATATTGAGGAAAATAGTCGCACAATGATGAAATTGTAAAGCGTCTGTTTTCTCTCACCTTTTCGTCCACTTTCTGCACCAAATCTTCAGTAACGACCGAAGGACGCCCACTCTGTTCTTCATCATGCACATTTGTGCGGCCATCTTTAAATGCTGTCACCCATTTCCTTACCATTCCATCACTCATAATGTTTTGTCCGTAAACTTTACAGATCTCACGATGAGTATCAATCGGTTTTATGCCTTTAGCACTAAGAAATCGTATAACAGCCCGTACTTCACAATCGGCGGGACTCACGATTGTCGGAGGCTTCTTCAACAGTCAGTAACCAACGTATACAATGAAGAATCAGACTGTAATGGCGTCAGCGCGTAGACAAGCAGACCGTAGCACTGCGGCGGTGGAATCGCAAAACGGTACTGACTTAAAAAACATGCTTCATACTTGATATTATACTTATCATTAATAATAAGAAAAATAGTTATTACATCTGCAATATCGTGTTTATTATATTTATGTGATCATAAGTGAAGAAGACCATGTTCTCAGTTTAGATATACCTATGAGTGTACAACATTTGGCCAAGCACAGGATTCTCTGGACTCTTCAAATGCATTTAACTTTTGCTCCTAGTTTACGAATGTTTGTACATAATTACAGTTATGTTAATCATGGACAAAATAAGTACCCAGCGACAAATCGTGCTTAAAACTGTAAAATCCGTTCACAAAAGTGACTATTTCAATAGTTCTGTATATTAAATAGCTATTTAACTTAATATAATTACATAGCATATGTGCCAGTATATGTGCCAGCTCTAAGGTAGCTCTAAGGTAGCCGAGTTAATATCGCTCACTGAAAGGTTTTGTCGTCAGCATAGAACTGCCACAATAGACTCTCTTGAAGAGAAGAAGGCGGTTTAGACAACACACAGAAGCTGGCATGTCTTGGTTGTCATTGTTTTCATCGATTAATTCTTCCTGCTTCTCTGCTTCCTTCCATGCCGTCCTTGTTTTCTTCTTCCTTCGCTATATACGGCATCCTCCTTCGTCGTTAGAGCCTCTGTATTATCAAGCGACTTTATACTTGCTATGAGCACAAAGGGTACATACTTCGGATATAGAGCTTCCTTAGTAACAGAGCTGCTCCCACATTCTCTAGATAAAAGTAAGCCTAGTCATTATTCACCATCCCATTTTACCAAACTGAAATATATTGTGCTATACTTCGGTAATTATGTGCTACTGGTATTGATAAACGTTTATTTATAGTTGTCAGTTCACACTAGAAACGTCCCGTCTTATTAAAGATTTCCATAAACTATTCTACCTAACTAAAAGGTTAGGCAAGTCATTAAGAGTGAAGAGCACTCCAAAATGTATTTTTACTGATTTAAAAGTATAAATTTATGCAGCTGTACATTTAATTTGACATATAGTATTTGACTCAAAAGTTCTAGAGCCATTTGAGGTGAATCAACCTTGGCAACAATAAACATTTATGGTTTAAGGGGCAGCAGGATGGACGGTATTTTCTTGAAAATTTTGGTATCAAATTCCATTGAGATGCCGAACTTAAAAACCAAATTTGATACTTAACAAACTTATCATTTTTGGGTTATGATATTCGTTCCATACACAAATTCACACAGAAGATTTTCTGTGATCAAAGCAGTGGCCTCAAGACATATTCTATTTCCAGTGAAATCCTAAGAAATTTGAGAACTATAATGCTTTCTCATTTATTTTACGTAGCAAAGAATGTGGAAATATGACAAATTAAATATAATATGAATAAAGTCACTTACGATGTCATTCACATGCAAATGACGTTGTTTGACGTAAGTTAGGAGTACGATGAGAAATGAGCATAAATGGCGATGAAGTGCTGGTACAACCGAAAACTAGTTGCAGTTTATGAAACCATGAAATGTAATAGTGGCTTAAAATGGTAGAAATCATCAATGTGAGAATAATTGTTGTTTAAATGAACTTTTTAAGTTGAATAATTCCCTTTTTAAGTGACTAAAATGGCTTAGTAACCTTTGTAGTTCCACTGTCTTAACTGCTGTCATACAACATAGGTTAATGCATTTAACAAGTGAGTGAAGTAAGAGAATGGAGAACGCAAGTGGAGTGTCCAATATTTTCATATGTAGTAACCTGACATTGTCCTTCCCTTAATACACCACGAAGACCCTGTTATTCACAGACAACTCTGGCAAAATACCCTAGAAGTTTCTCTTTTGTGGACGCTCAACAGCTATTCTTAGATAATCCAGGAATTTAAGATACAGGAAATAAATGAAGGTCGATAATATTAAACGGGAGCAATGTGAACATTATTTCTACCAACAATAAGGTTATGACAGCTATTGCAAAAGCTCGTAGCTTAGAAAGACTGTATATTCTAATTATCTATACGAGATAAGCTTGGAACATAATATTTTTTATTTACTTGTACTCAGAACGTTCTTATAGGATCTTGTATGTTACAGCGACAAGTAGTTCACGTTTTCTCCTCACTTTTGCATATGAAATTGTTGAAATTGCGAAGTAGCTCAAACCGTCAGCTATCGACTGGCAGGTTGTAAAGATTAAGGAAGAAGAGGAATGATCCCATCTTCCAAGAAAGGTTACAGAAGCCTATCGAGAAATACAGGAATTTTCTTGGTACTTCTTTCCCCTCTCAGAAAGCTTCCAAAGCCTCTTGTTCTATATAAGTGAGATTAATATACTTCCACGATCTAGACTGTGAATAAATACATAGCCATAGTATTAAACATAACTAAAGGGTCAAATGGCATGCCATCTACTTTGTCAGATGCAAAGAATACTAAACGTCAGTGACATTAAGGGTAAATTCTAGCTCTAAAGTGATCATTGCAAGTAGCTGTCTAGTAATAGCTGAGACTGATTACCAATGGAGACTGTTAGATACACATATCTTCACCTTGGAAGTATGTCACCAAAGTGGTAGCGGGAAGGGGCTGGCATCACGGCGAACGGCAGTGTGCCCAAGTGAGTATTGAGTTTGCAATATTTCTGCTTCTTACTGAACGGAAATAATGTCACATCAAAGTCCCCGAGTAAGTTGCTACCAGAAGATATAAACCAAACACATAAGTAAACTAGTGAAATGTTAAAGGTCTAAGCAATGTAGATTCCTAATAGATTCTATGAAATACTTTTATGTAAGTTAGTGCATCAGGAAGGACACATGTGGCAGTATAAAGTCCTGGACGTTCAGAGTGTTTGCGCGAGACGTGCTATTACTGTACTGAAAGTTTAGAAACGTCTGTGTTCGACGTCTCTGCGAGCGAAGCGGATGAAGGACATACTAATTTGCACATAATAATCAATTCCACGGCTGTTTGTCAGAAAACTTAAGAACTGAAGGATTGAACCGGTCACATTATTGGAGTGGCAGAACTGAACTAAATCAGATAAATAAACTGACAGTGCAAAATGAACTAAATATGATTGTGAAATCATAATGAGAAATAACTAAATCGGATTAGTGAAGTCACTGTGAAAACTTAACTGATCAGTGAAATGTCATATAAGATTGGTGAAGTGAGAGTAATAACTGAACTGATTCAGTTTAATAATCTGCATGAAAACTGAACTAAATCACACTGGCTACAAAAGTTTCAGTAAACAGACCTTTTCCTGTGCTGTTCGTAAACAGTACAATGGGACGGCGTACATACAAATGTTTTAAAAAAGCTGAAAAGGGAAATTTATGAAACAAATCAGGAAGGAAGAGAGGAGAAATTCAATACCCTCAATGAGATCCTGGTGCCTCCACGGACATCTGTGTCTGCAGGAAACGGGGAATCGATATTTTCAAAACTGGAACAGCCGATTAATTGGAAAGTGAGCTTCCTTCATTGCAGCTTCGGCTAATTGGACAGCAAGACGAGAAACAAGAAAGGGATTTTCTCTTGGAGATGAAATTACATAACCTTAATAAGCTTTTTTTCGGAGAGGCAAAGGATGATGAAATATTACCAGGCACTAAGCTTTTTTTACCAAAATTAGTTATATGGAGTGAAAAATAGCAACATAATAATTGTTTTTACTTTACTTGCTATGTACATAGTAGATTCAGATGTTGGTGTGTTCCATATAAAATTACTTGCTTGGATTTCACTGTAAATATACGTTTTCAAGTCTCTTGTCCATGTATATGCGAACAACATAACTCAAAGTGTTAAATTTGGCTGAATACTTCACTCCAATAACTTCCAAGGATTTGACACCAAGACTTTTAAAGTATCCTTGCATCCTAGACTGTTCTTTGAATGGAATATTTTTAAAAAAATTTTATTTCCTTGAAAAAGCCTCTAAACATCTTAATTAAATATTATGTTACATTCATTACAAACGAAATGAACATCTTTTGTTTTGTTCTGGAAGTGTCCTCAATGCAGAATTCGCTATTTAGTCACATTCGAATTAATGTAACCTAATATTTCAAAGAGCATTCTAACGCCGTGAATAGTGTTAATTTTTAAAGGGAGGTCAGCTCCAAGCCAATTACTGAGTAATGTAGTACACGTGTGATGGAGAAGTTGCTGGAAAGCATGCCGTTCGATTTGAAAGATACTAAGATACCATAACTCATGCATCAAATAACATGTCTTGCAGTATCAAATTGAAAAACTTAAAAATAAATAATTAACCCATAAAAGATGTAAAACGTTTCCTTACAACTCTACCAACGTTCACACATTATACACAGAAAATGTTATTGTTACATTTGCGAAAAGTACCCACATGTCTCTGTTGACAAATGCATGTTACCTTACGCAAGCTATGACGAGTACTATATGCGGAAGATTTCTGGAGCTTTGTATTTACGGTGTGGTGCGGGAAGAGGGGAAGAAAAGAGAGCTAACACGCTTTTGTTTCTGCAGTGTGATCAACCTAGAAAAACACAATGCAGCCAAATTGCGGTAAGATAAGCGAAGGTATGCGTCGAAGATATGAGATGTGTCAACAAACAATTGAACTCCATCCGATATGCTGTATGCTTATATATTTACTGTTATAAAACATATAAAAGTATTAAACAAATATTATGACAGCTAAAACACTCACCAACTTTGTGATTCTTAGATTTCCAAGTCTACTGCGTCACTTTCATCGCTGGTATCCTCTAATGTGTTACTAATTTCATTAATTGCATTTTCTATTACACCTTCTTAGCGTATCCTTCCCAATCCGCCTCTTCTATAGCAGGTTTCCGCCGATTTGTGGCTCTCGTTAACATTGCGTATTTTGTAAACATTATTTTTACCCACGCCAGCTCAATTGCATTCATATCACAGTTGTACAGAGGTAGACGAAAAATAGTGTGTCCCCTTTTGAGAGCCATAACACTGACAACGTAGTCTTGCTTTTAGATTTGTCGTAAACTGGTTAGCTATTAATTAACCTCAAAATTGCTCAAAATGAAATGGCGTACGTGTGCAAGCTTAGCATATTATCCACTAGACGTCGCAGTGTGTAGCACATTTCCTATTTCAAAGTTGTCATCTGTGTTTACGGAAATAGGTGAAACCTACCGAATGAGTACTTGGGACCCGAACGCCTTGCGCATATAGTACACTGCGTACGGCTTTCACGGATCCTCGATATCGACCAAATAAAAGAGTCCGAGAGAGCTTTGGATAAGAAATATGCTGAAGAGAATTTCTTGTTCAGCCGAAGACTGTGTGAGTTTTAGGCTCCGTGGCTAAACAAGTGACGTCATAATTCGTGTCTGGGCGTCGCAATCTCGCATTCACTTTAACGTTACAAGTTCTTTCGGCAATGTTCCGGCTTGGTTCTCGAAATGAAGCATCAATTTATCTATATGTTACTGCTTGTGCATGGTTCATAACCACAGCTGGTTCATCAACATTGTCTGGATCTGAATATTCTTCATTTCCACCAGTTGTTACTGTCTTCTTCTTAAACATCGGAACAGCCATCGATATTTTAAGAAGTATATAAAAACTTCTTCCACCTTTTTTTTCTTGTTCTTCAACTTTGTTTGCTGGCAAGACATACACATAGGCTACAACTTTTTCCATTACTGTATCAAAGTTTCTCTTCCAACTTGCTCCCAAGCAGGTGCGGAGAGTTGAAGCAAATAAGATTGGTGAACGATGACAAATATGATTGGCGAGCAATGAGGTGTCTCTCAGGGTATGCGTGGATGGGTGTGAGAAGGAGATTTTCACAACACTGGAATGCCCGTCTCCAAATTATTTATTCACTGCTTCTTCTTTTCAAACCTCGAAATGGAAGCTGCCGACCGAGGGTTACCAATCTCGGTTTAGAGTTACTGAATACTAATTGTTTATTACTCGATAAATTTTGATGACCCGACAAATATTCAAGACAGAACAAGTTGACCGCCCTAATAGGCTTCACGTCTCAGACTCCTCTCATCGGCCTGACACCGAAGACTCCTCTGCTCGGCTTCAAGCCGAAGACTGTTTATAATGCCTTCCTAGCCGCGAACTAGCCACATCGGCTTCACGCCGAAGAGTGCTCTCTGACCACAGCTGCGCGTGTGTATATCTCCAACTTTCAGTCTCAAAATTCCTTTTCAAACAAAGTCCCTTTTGTGGCTGTTTTGGTCGCCGTTGTAAATGATCCAAAGAATTCCCTATTCATACACGTCAAGTGACAATTCCTTTAGAAACCTTCTAAGGACACTGCTTCTTACATGGCTTTGTTATACACTTTCCCCATCTCAACTGGCCTTGCCTTGGTCGTAACAAAGAACCAACATTCGTTTGACATCTCTCATGATTCTTTGCTTCTGGAAAACCATAATTTCGGTATCAGAGTGCAATGAATTCGCCAGCTAGCAAGAGAATTCGAGAAATGTGCCTACTGATAATAGCAGTTTATCGTCTGTAAAACAATTCAACTACTACGCCAAAACATATTTTGGTTTTCAAATTCGGTCTGAATTAAACAGGTCCGTGTTAACGAGGTCTTACTGTATTATTAAAATTATCGCAACGAACTATATTTCTTTGAGTATAAATGCATTTAAAATACGTATTTTTGTTGTGATATGCAGCTAAATATGTTTACATCATTTTATGTGTCCATATCTGCAAAGAAAATGGCGCTTTGTTGCTATTTCTTACGTGATTCTTACTTTAGTTTGTGCTACCCAATAATTAATGTTTAAGTGTATATAGCAGCTCGTGCATTGCGATTCTCACACACATGTTAACTAACACCCCTAAGAGGAAGGATTGATATGAGCGAACCGCAGGAGGCCACAGTGTTATAGAATAACAGATCACAGAGATACTCGGAAGTCCCTAACCTGTGATGAAGAGGTCTTCATTGCGGCGCCAAAATCCTCCCCACCCCCCCCCCCCAAATGGGTCAGCAACCACTACCAGGGCCGAAAACAGTACTTACAAAGCCCAAGCATCTATGGCACCATACATCACGAGTCTAAAAGCACACCTGAAAATGTATGAGGAAGCGGAATAAATGGAATCGAAATCGGATATAAAAGTAAGCCCTCCGTAACAACGGGAAGTCACGAACCCAAGTCACTGCGCTGTAGACGGTGACTGAATGTGAGTTGCTCACGTTACCCAACGTTACCTCACTCTATATGCCCGCCTAATGCCCGATTTCACCAACAGATGTTAAAATCTACGTTAACAAATGTAACGTAACAATTGCCACAGCGCTAAAACTAATGTTAAATTTCTTACATTTCACCAACCTGTTTTCTTAAAATGTTAACAAACCTGTGTTAACGCCAAGAAACTTGTAAATATCACAGTTACAGAAGGCTATGGATGATTTTTTGAACGTACACCGATTCGCTTTTGTTTTAATTTTCGTCTGCACAAATGGCAAATGAACAAAATCATAAATAAAGCCGTGAGACAAATTTCTCATCGACGGAGAAAGAATTGTTAATTGAAATGGTGACGAAGTGTAAGGTTATCGTGGAAAATAAGAGGAAGGATGCAGTGAATGTAAAAGAGAAAGATGTCTCGGGAAAAATATTGGAAAAAAATTTAATTCAAATGCATGTGTCACCACTACAAGCACCAAACAACTTGTCAGTATTACGTAAATTTAAAACGAGGTGCGAAGAACAAGTGCTTTAAACGTTTCAAGACGGGAGGTGAACAATGTATTATCCACATAATTCAGTGAATTATAAAATCGCAAGGTTACTAATACTTGAAGCTAAGGCGAGATAGTCATATTCCTTTCGATGCATGTTCTAACTCAGTATTACGTAAATTTAAAACGGGAAGCGAAGAAGGGCAAGTGACTTGAACGTTTCAAGACGGGAGGTGAACAATGTATTATCCACATAATTCAGTGAATTATAAAATCGCAAGGTTACTAATATTTGAAGCTAAGGCGAGATAGTCATATTCCTTTCGATGCATGCTCTAACTCATTATTACGTAAATTTAAAACGGGAAGCGAAGAAGGGCAAGTGACTTGAACGTTTCAAGACGGGAGGTGAACAATGTATTATCCACATAATTCAGTGAATTATAAAATCGCAAGGTTACTAATACTTGAAGCTAAGGCGAGATAGTCATATTCCTTTCGATGCATGCTCTAACTCATTATTACGTAAATTTAAAACGGGAAGCGAAGAAGGGCAAGTGACTTGAACGTTTCAAGACGGGAGGTGAACAATGTATTATCCACATAATTCAGTGAATTATAAAATCGCAAGGTTACTAATACTTGAAGCTAAGACGAGATAGTCATATTCCTTTCGATGCATGCTCTAACTCATTATTACGTAAATTTAAAACGGGAAGCGAAGAAGGGCAAGTGACTTGAACGTTTCAAGACGGGAGGTGAACAATGTATTATCCACATAATTCAGTGAATTATAAAATCGCAAGGTTACTAATACTTGAAGCTAAGGCGAGATAGTCATATTCCTTTCGATGCATGCTCTAACTCAGTATTACGTAAATTTAAAACGGGAAGCGAAGAAGGGCAAGTGACTTGAACGGTTCAAGACGGGAAGTGGACAGTGTATTATCCACATAATTCAGTGAATTATAAAATCGCAAGGTTATTGATACTTGAAGCAAAGGCGAGATCGGCATATTCCTTTCGATGCATATTCTAACCTCTGTTGTACTTCCGCAGAAACCTTCATAGTAACATGTTTCGACAGTCTATAGCTCCGTAAAACAATTTTCTTCGGATAGTTCCTCAAAATCATTTCTCGTCATAGGCCGTACTCTATTATGACTGCCATTTAGACTGTCTTAAATATAGCAAATCTACATCAACAGCTGAGTTCATGCTCGCCATCTTGACTATTTACAATTGTTAAGGACTTAACATTAGAAATTCGGCTTGTTAGTTTAACAAGAGATTTAACACGAGTGTTACGCTAACACTTGTTGGTGAAATGCAATTTTTGTTTCAACTAATGTTAAACTCGTGTTAAGTCTTAACATTTGTTGGTGAAATCGGGCATTTGTTTTGTCTGGTAGTTCGTGGTATCAGGCGTATAATCTATTCACCGAACCTCTTCCTTCGTTGTACAGAGGGAACTGTACTTTGAGGTAAACCGTCTTCATGAGCATTCCAGTGTGGAGCTGGAGAACAGAGAGTTGGGCCTGCAGGCACTAGACCAACCGCACTTCATCCCTTCCTCCCGGAGGTCATATAGCCGAACTCCTGACCGCAATGCTAATATCTCTTCGAACCTCAACCTATATCAATACGTAAGAGCTATTTGGCTTGTGGCTTTATGTGCTGGGAATTACTCTGGAGTGATTTGCGTCTGTGAGTAAGATCACGATAAAGGCTTAAACATTCAAAATTTCACCTCAGATAGCTACAATTTAAGTGCCCAAATTGTAAAACGTTGTTCCTTCAGTTACAGTCAGCTTTTATTGGATGAGGTCAGGGTATTGTTATTTAGTCTTTGTTTCTTTGTTATTCTTGATAAAACCAGTAGAAATGACACTAATTGATATAGTGGGTACATTCTGCTATGTTGTAGCTTTAAATTCTGTATATTCCTGAATAACAGTAATGAATCAGAAACTATATTCAATTTGTGCAACCATAATTGATACCCTTAAGCTATTTAAATAAATAAAGACGTTCCGACTTGAATATTTGCATATAAAGATGCAGTTCATAGTTCTGGACAACTTGTGGGTACACATACTACTAGGCCTCTCATTGGTTAAGTTTCCAAAATTCAATAATCTGTTATAAACTGAAGTGTTGATTGCATAAAATATACTTCTTAAAAGCTTGCCTGTAGCGAATCAGATGCGTTAGAGCCCTCATGGTTGCCACCTCGTTACGCCCCCACACTTTTTATATTTCCCTCTCTACCGCACACTTGCGAGTATTCGTGACGCTAGATGTAAGGGAACGCTAACTGAATTTTACAAAGTTTTATAATAATGTAGTTGTTAAAACAATTGCAAGATGGATTTTCATATATTACGCAAATGGTTTAAATATTTATTGTGACTTTGTGGACTCTTAGAATTTAAACTCCACTTTGACGAAATTCCAAATGTTCTTTATTTCCGTAGAAGTACACCGTTCAATTCTCACGTAACGACATTACATCACATATACAACACAATCTTCCAACGTCGATGACAATAATGTCACCCAATGATCGGAAAGCACGACCAACTAACAGCTGAGTAGGGAACCGGAGGCATTCGGACCACGCCTACCCATATATCTTGGTCACAAACTGAGGGGATGATTAGGGAAGTGTCACTGGTCGCTGGCCGCCCCTTCCCCCTCCCCCTGCCGTCAGGAACCTTCGCGGTGATTCACTGAAACGAAAGACTTTGAGAAACAGCGATATACCTATAAAATGGGGCTGCAGTTAGCGAGTTCAGTTCAGTTCTTGTCGAGCAGCATTGAGGAGCGCCCAGTGAGGAAACGGACTGTCTACGTGCATCGGAGGAGTGTACGTAACTACGTGCAGTGGACCTGTGACAGACGAACTGGTGAATTATAATTGTGTGCATTACGTAATTCTGTGTAATCGGCAAGTGTTCCAATTGTAATTTGGTGGAAATAAAGAATATTTTTGAGTGGTGCAATCGGACTTAAATTTCACGAACCCACAAAGTCACAATAACAAACAGCGTTCAGTTTACATCAGCTCTCGTTACAACAACACTCTCAGTGCCCGCCTCGGTAGCGTAGATGGTAGCGTGTCTGCCTCACGTTCAAGAGGTCGCGAGTTCGAATCTGGGTCAGGGCGAGTTACCTGGATAAGGTTTTACCCGGGGTTTCCCTTATCCTTAAAGACGAATGTCGGGTAGCTCTAAGCTCCCTGGACCCCGGACTCATTTGAGCATCATTTCACCAATATCATTCATCGTCCGATATGACTTAACGTTGGAGGACGTACATTATAAAAACCACTCTCAGCTGTTCTCTGCTTACCTCTCGCGACTCACTCTCATTCTACAACAGTCCGCTGGCGTGTCACCATCTCTTAAATTCCTAATTAATAATTCTAGATACTTCCGGAACAAAAAAGATATCGAAACGGTCAATACGTCACCAGAATGCCCCACATGCGTAACATAATCTGGGCCGGCAAGTCCTTTATCTCGAGCTATGTTTATCTGCTTTTTGCAGGCTCCTTATTTCCACACTGTGCGCCTAACTGTTCCTTTGTGTGTGCAAGCCGCGTTATCACGATCGGGTTAGCGACATTATTTTAAAATGAATTATAGTTTTTGAATTACCTATTTTTCTAATCCAATGAAAATACCAGCGGTGCGTCCGTATAGCCCCGTGAGTGTTACCTACGTTAAGAGATAATTCGTCATTGTCATTGTCTTCAACGTCTGAGGACTGCAAATTTATGATGATAAGTTTTAAAATCTTGTTACATACTAGTTTTTTCCGAAAGTCATTTTCTTCTAGTTTATCTGATATCTCACGCAACTTTCACAGTTTTGTTATGTTCCTTGTTAATTTCTTCGTGAATAAGTCGTTCAACGTCAGCCAGTTTAAAAATATTATTTCTGTATTCGCAACATAATTTGAGCAAACATTAACTCAATTGGATTGTTCTGGCAGTAGTAAGGGGGCGGTAGAAGGTGATCGCGTGTCATTGATCCAGTTGATACACTTTTTCATGGAAGAGTAACTGAATAATACTGCTTTGAACTCTCTAGCATAAATAGAGATTACGAACCATTCATAAACAAAGATATGTGACCAGACACGTTCTACCAGACCAGCAAGAAGTGTATCGTTTCCTCTCATCTCAAAACCTTGGCTTATTCAAACTACATATTTCTTTCACCACGTCATATCAAATGTTTACCTTTCAGTTCTGAGTAATTTCAAATATACATTCACGGATACATGCTAACCAATAATGATATTTATTACAGTGCTTACATCGCAATGCATTGTTATAATATAATGGTATCTAGTTTATTTATTTGTATTAGGAAAACTATTTCAGCTAAAAATATAGGGCTTTTATGGTTATGTTAGATACGTTACTCTCTACCTTGCACAAGGATCAGTTCTGGCAAAATCTGAATTTTTGTCTTAGTGCGAATAGTATTTCATACAGAGTGCTGTCCGCCTCGTTAGCGTAGATGGTAGCATGTCTGCCTCACGTTCAAGAGGTCACGAGTTCGAATCTTCTTCAGGGTGAAGTTACCTGGATAAGGTTTTCCCGGGATTTTCCCTTGTCCATAAAGACGAATGTCGGGTAAGTCAAAGCTCCATAGACCCTGGACACATTTGAGCTTCATTTCACCCATCCGATATGACAAGGTTGGGGGACGTAAATTAAAAAAAAAAAAAAAAAAAAAAAAAAAAAAAAAAAAGATTGCTTAGGTTGGCGCTCCTCACACACGACCTAGGCGGAATGCAATATGACAACACCGCAGGACTCCGATTGGTTGCTCACCTAGCAGCGCTCAAGGACAAAAACCTTCCTATTTGAAACACATACTACGCATTATCCTGGAGAGTAATATGAAATAAGTGAAATATAAAGTAGCAATAACTTTGAAAGATTTTATGTTTTTCAGTAAAATTCCATGAACTGTATATTCAACGACAACTGGGGCATGTGTTTAATTTAACTATCCCGTGGTCAATTAACTTGTGGTTTGTAAGTTAATCAAGAAGCAATTGTGCTATTTTCTATTTTCTATTGTCCTCTACTTAGAGGATCTATGGCATCTTCTTGTTCCTCCTCTCACATACGCACGCGCACACGCACATATATACAACACACATACGAGGGTTCAATAAAGAATTATCACAAGTTGTTTTTGACAACGTACCTTTACGTATCCTCATATAAGTAATGGTCCTTCTCAAAACAGTCTCCCCTGAATGCGATGCACTTGTTACAGCGTTTCTGTCAGTCTTCAAAGACATGCTGGAAACCACTTTTTGGAAGATCCTTCAAAATCACCTCCGCAGCCTACACCACTGCTTCTGATGATGGATAATGCCTGCCACGAAGGCGTTTCTTCAAGTTAGGCAATAGAAAAAAGTCACATGGGTCTAAATCCGGACTATAGGGAGGGTGAGGGATACACTTGCGTTGATTTTTGCAAGGTATTCAGCAACAACATTGGCAATATGCGGCCGCGCATTATCGTGGTGAAGCATTCAGCCTGCTTCACGGAAATGTGGTCTTTTGCGCCTGATATGGACTTGCAATGTTTTCAGGACATCCCTGTAGTATTGTCCAGTTACTGATGTGTGTGCAGGTACAACATGCTGATAAACCATTCCATGAATATCAAAGAATGAGATGAGCATAACTGTCCCAGCAGAAGCAATCACTTTTGCTTCTTTGGGGGGTTGGTGATGAAGGAGATTTCCACACTGAGCTTTACTGTTTACTCTCAGGATCAAAATGATGCAGCCAAGATTCAACAGCAGTGATTACGTTTGAAAGAAACTCCGGATCTTCCTCTAACATCAACTTTAACTACATGCAGACCTGCATGCAAAGGTTCTTTTGTTCGGAAATCAACAGTCTTGCAACCCATAGCGCAAAATCACGTCTCATGTGTAATGTTTCTGTCACCCAATGATACCTTCAGTATTTGAGAAAGTGATCTTAAGGTAATTCGTTCGATCCTCTCTCACAATGGCAGCAGCAGTGTTGATGTTTTCTTCCGTAAGAGCAGTAACTGGATCACCGGGTCCACCTTCCTCTGAAATTGATTGTCTCCCCTCTTTAAACACTTTAAACCACCTTCGCGCTGTGTTGTAGGAAAGAACAGACTCTCCATAGGCCTCCTGTAACAATATATAGGCCTCAACTCAAGATTACTTGAGATGAAAGCACAATTTAATAGTCGTATATTGTTCCTCGCGTGTTACCTCCATTACAGCGGTAGGCGATACTCAACGTGTCTGAACTTACCTGGTTCTCATGGCGGACACCAGAAGTACCAACAATAAACCTAACACAGCGTGTTTGTTTCACGTTAAGCGAACAGAATATAATAAGATTGAATTTTAGTGCGAAGAATTATGAACGTAAAAAATTATGGTCTTTCTTTATTGAACAGCCCTCGTAGTTACGCATCTCTCAGGAATAATATAAAAACATAAGTGCAGTCTGTAAGGGAATGTGCAAATGAAAATGTTAAGCTCCAAATAGTTTTAAAAGATAAGTAACACATATCGTAGCATTCCATATACCACATATGATGTGTTTAATTTCCGCGTCGGTATTATTTAAATATATTTATGAATCTTAAAGTTATGTAAAAATGCGACGAGTTGTTATATTATCATTCCGAGTAGTTATATTAATATTGTAACTATTTCAAGTATTTCTGATGGCATAAAACAGCACAAACTTTATATTAACATATTTCTTACTACCTAAATCTATCGAACTTATCAAAGTTAACCTATAATTCCTTTCATTTAAGAAAGACGCATGATTTAATGCAGTAGAGTCTATAAACACAAATAAAATCCCCATAGGGTTCATTTTCGAAACTAAATTTCTAGGTAAGATTACACCTTTCTGAAAGCAGAAGTAACCACCCTATTGGCCAATCATCCGACTTCAGTCAATTGCTTGATTAAACAGTGCAGATATTAACATAAGGTTGTACTTTGCGAGATAGGAAAAAGATAACAAAAATAGTAGTTTAGCTTAAAAGTACTAAAACAACAAACACCAGATATCTTATTGAATGGGCAGAGCCAGAATGAAAAATTCAATGCCATAGCTGGGATTTGAACCACTGGGCTACGACATTGAATTTTTCAGTACGGTGTGTGTAGTAACTCCCGCTTTTACTACATACGGCACCGCAGGCGGTGACACTGATGGTACGTGAGATGAAGATGGAGCATAGGTGGAATGAGATGACGGGGGAAACCGGAGGTCCCGGAGAAAGCCCGCCCCATTTCCGTGTTGTCCATCACAAATCTCACTTTGCAGTCGCCTGGAATCGAGTCCGGACCGCCCTGGTGAGAGCCAAGTGATCTAAACACTGAGCCACGGCGCGGCCTTTCAGTCTGGCTCCACACGTTCAAACCTTAGCCTACACATGGTTAGTGTGGAAGAAATGATTTCTTCCATCAAATTACCTGAATAACATAGTGGTTTAACTATGAAGCCTGGTCGGTCAGGCTGAGTTACCTGGATAAGGTTTTTACCGGGGTTTTCCCTATTCCTAATAGACGAATGTCGGGTAACTAAGCTCAATGGACCCTGGACTCATTTGAACATAATTACACCCAATTCATTCACTGCCCTATATGACTTAACGTTGGACGACGTAAAATTACAAAAAACAACAACAACAAAAAACTATGAAGCCTGGGGCTTATGTACTTACAGCATAATAAGTCGCCATAAAAGGTTCGTGTCTCATAACATATGAGAACCCCTAAAGGACTACCGGGAAACATACGAGTCAGTTGGAGTATTTAATGTCATATAGGCATGTTGGCCATAGTGGCATAGTGGGTTAGAGCAACCGCACGGAGAGCGGGAGATCCGTGGTTCATTTCTGGGCTTTGGCATTGAATTTTTCAGTCTAGCTCCACTCATTCAAACCTTAGCCTACACACTGCTGGTGTGGTAGAAATTATAATTTCCTTCCCATGTATTATTCTGTATTTGCAAAATATTAATTAGTCATTGCGTCAGAGATATTCCACTAGTGAAAACATGAACATTTATGTTGTAAAAATACTCTTGAGCAATTTAGTCATATTTTAAGGGTGGTAAAGTGGGTAGAATTATGCTTGACATAATGGAGCTAGAATTGCACATAAACGGCTTCGTTCCATTTTGTCACTTTTTATGCACGTCACTGTACTTGATGTACGACAAGCCTATGCTCTCCTAGACAATTCATCACTGCATAGCAAACCAACCTTTATCCACCGTTAGAACTCTCCTCTCTGGTGCGGTAATTTTTCCCCTAAGCCTTTGCCCATCGCTACTCCGGAAGATGTGTCTGCAGAATGTAAATCCTCCTGCAGAGAGAAGACAAATGACTGATGGAAGGATAAAAGAATGTCCCAAATCTTCTCTACGAGAACGAAATCCTAATGCCATAGTGAAAGAGGGTCCTAGCAGGGACAGATGGCTACGAGCAGAAACGAGGTTCGAAATCCGATGCTTTCGCAAGCGGGTTATGTTTCTGGTCTTCCCTTTTACTCAAATTGAACTTGTAAGTCCAAATCTATCTTCTATCAGGGACAAATGTGTATTAGACACTTGTTTAAAGCCTTCTGCAAGTTTTTGAACGGATATACAGAAAAATACATCTTGTTTAAAACGAAGTCCTAATATCCAGCTTTATTTCTTCCCACCTCTTTTGATCATTTTATCTTAAATGTTCAGCCTAGGAGAATTCACTTTTTTGAAGTCCTATTTACATAAGTATGTGTTAATTCATTTATAATGCTTACTAGATGTCGAACATGTGCTAAAATATGGTTATTCTGTGGAATAATATCCAGCACTTCAAAAACTAGTTCAAACATTAAAGCAGAATAAATATAACAATATTTGAGACAGGAAAAGAACAACAGGTTGGGAAAACAATGGGCTTTATAAAGAATTGGAGAGATATTCACTTTTCTCTTGTCAAACATCTAACATTCTGTTGAACCCTTTGACTGAAACAATCGTTGTAGCTGATAATTTATTCTTTCACAACAGCCGGGCAAAAGCGCTCTGCTGTAAAGCTGAACTGGTCTCTTTTGCACATTTTGCTATACTGGCCTACAGTTTTCTCTAACACTTACGTGTGATAACGAAGTGAGGTAATGTATTACAAACAAGAAGTCCCGATAACGGGAATCCATCAGAAATATATAATTCTATGTCCTCTTAATTTAAAAACAGAAATATTTAGGAAAAGATACCAATATATGGATGTACACTATAACCGAAAACATCTAATATATAAGTAATAAGGGTAATGCTTATGTAAAGCATTTTTAAAGGATCGATACAACGTTTTCATTCAAATCGTCAGTTCGATCTTACGTTTTACACTGAACAGCATTCAAAAATGGCTTCTTCACTTTGATAAATCTAACAAATGTTTAAAACAATTTGAATAAGCAGTATATGAAGTTACAAATTTTAATTCTCTGCAAATAGAGAGATAGACAAAATTAGAAACAAAACTTTTAGGTGAAATAAAAGTTTTTCCACAATAAATTTCAGAAGCATTTGTTTTCGTTATTTTTTAATTTTAAATTATTTTATATTTTATTTAAGTGTTAAATTGAAATTAGTTTTCTCCTTGTGGCATGAAAAGTTTGCAACTCTTAAAGCAACTCACATATTAAAGCTTGAGTACCATCCGTTCGATCTATATTGCTTTTAGATTTAGCAACAAAATGTGATTAAACTGATTCTGCCAATGTTTATCTGAATTAATATTAATTAAGTAAACAATATGCCTTTGTCTACTGCCAAAATAAAAGACACGCTATCAAGGTATAAAATATAGGAGAAAGCATTAAAAATACCCTTTAATGACAATCATCAGTATATTATAAAAAAGTCTTTATGCACAATAAATAGATATACAAAATATATTAGGATAACCTTCCCACAGTTAAAATATTGTAGAAATACACGTTTCAAAATTAGATTCAGTCACTAGTATATAAATAACTATTCTAAGACAAACCTTTCTTGTTTGAAGGTAACATAGAAAACGTTGTCGCTTCTTGAACTATAAAAATGAGATCGAAATAAAATTATTTCTATGCTTTATATGATACTCATGCATCGAAACTGTGATTTTTTCCAGTATATCTATTACCTTGCTTCATTTATTTCTTTTACGATTTTTAACAAATGCAATAGTAAAGAAAATTCCAATGTTAGGAAAGATTCTAAGAAATATTGGCTATCATGCTTGCACAAACTTTCGATGACAAAATGAAGAGCTCACCAGAGACTCTAAAATGTAGAAGGAAATTAACTGCTAAGCTACTACTTGCATTTTCTGAATTATTTAGTTTTAGGCCATTTCTTTTAATATTATTTTTAATTATTAACTATTATAGTTACTATTATACATATTTATATTACAGGAATCATAAATACTAGGCATAATTCTTTAGTACGTTATAGCTCCTCAGCTTTAATCAATTTTAATACAAATGTCGACTTGAATGTAAGAACAAAACACTATGTAAAAATGCTGTTTGTGACATATAATGAAAGCGTTTTGTTCATTGCTTTACTGCCTTTATAAGTACCCAGACAAATACATAAAATATGAATAACGCAGTGAAGGAGAAGAAACGTCGAGACTGGAAGTGAAGGTGGAGAGGATAAACTTCTGTTCCTAATAACTTCAAGTCACAGTAGGGGAAGAACTAAGTTTTACAATAAACCATCATTTAAGTAAAGTTTTTAAAGCAGCGATAGAGTATTTTTATTTCAGTGCTTCTCTATGTAATATGCGAGATCTATTCTGGGATCCTAACAACTCTTCCTAGCAACGATTTTCGCGAACAGATAAGGTGCAATTTCTTCCCTAACTTGTTGAAGTGCCGGGTACAGCGTCGTCTCTAAAGTTTTACGAGGTTCCAGCCGGAAATTTCAGGCTTCATTTCGACCCTAAAGCTATTCAGATTTCGTGTTCCATCTACCCGATTCGGCTTCCCGCATTTAATTAAATCCCTTTTACTACCCTTGCCACCGGCGTAATTGATGTATGATTTATGATCTTTTAAATGAAGATGGGTAATTAATGCTGTCCACGAGGCCCTTTTATGACCCGTGAGTGGCACTCCAACAAATTTCGTGTTAGTTGTTGGGCCACATCCGTTTCACTAATCTGGCACAGCCTTCACAAAAGCGTGTCCAAGGCGAATTCGAGATGCTACTATAGCTATTTGGGTAAAATAAACCGATTTTTTAATTTTAGTGCACCAAAAAAGAAACGCTTCATTATTCTAACTACAGATTGGTCGATACCAATTTTTCTGGATACTCGATACCGTCATTTCATACAAAATAGAGTGCTCAGAGAACAGTGTAATACAAATGAAATTAATTTGAAATGTCTAATGTTTAACTCCCGCTTTTACTACATACGGCACCGCAGGCGGTGACACTGATGATACACAAGATGAAGATGGAGCACCGGTGGAATGAGATGGCGGGAAACCGGAGATCCCGGAGAAAACCTACCCTAGCGCCGTGTTGTCCACTACAAATCTCACTTTGCGGTCGCCTGGGATCAAACCCGGGTCGTCTTGGTGAGAGCCGTGAAATTAATTTGGTGCACATATTTAATTACATAAAATTTAAAACCATCCATGTACGCACTTTTAAAATCTGCGTAAGACATTTGAAGGCAAATTTAACGTCCAGTTTTATACGGTTTTGTTCAAAAATACTAGCGTTCTCACTCTTTTGGGGCCAAGTGTACTTCTTGTTCTGTCACATATGAGTCGTACTGTGCTAAATAGTCACTCAGAACAAAAGCTTTTGCAGCTGGCGTACACAAATACTAGGGGCGTCCGGAAAGTAAGTTCTGTTTCAATTTATCTCCGCTGCAACGCTGCGATCGCAGTTCCGCACATGCGCGGTAGACGTTCTGTATCAAGGAGAAGAAACGTGCGTCATTGTGAGATCGCGGTGAGCCACGTATGCTTTGTTGTGCTTGTTTACAATGGCAGTGTTGATTGAAAATCCCGCCGCTTGTGAAATCAGATCTGTGATTCGTTTTCTGAATGCTAGGAAAGTGAAACCAATTAAAATTTATCGGCAAGTTTGCAATGTTTACGGATAAAATGCGATGAGTGATAGAATGGTGAGAAGATGGGTTCAACAGTTCAATGAAGGACGTAGTGAAGTGCACGATGAAGATTCAAGGGGGCGTCAATCCTTGGTTACAGAAGAACTGGTTCACGCGATGGATGACAAGATCCAGGAAAACAGCAAGTTTACAATTAGTGCTCTCGCTATGGAATTTCTCCAAATCTCACGATCACTAGTTCATGAAATTGTTACCGAAAAACTGAAAATTCGTAAACTTTGCTCATGTCGGGTGCCAAAGATTCTTAATGAGCAACTGAAAACAAAACGGATGGGTACTGCACTTCAGTTTTTGACTTTATTTGGCTGGGACTTGTTTACCAACCCAAGTACAGATTTGACCTCGCTCCTAGCGACTTTCATCTGTTTTTGCATCTCAAATCTATCCTTGGCAATCAACACTTCAATAATGACTAAGAGCTGAAAGAAAATGTTTCTAACTGGTTGAAGACACAGGCAGCAAGCTTCTATGAAGAAGGTATACAAATACTTGTGCCTCGCTATGACAAATGCCTGCAAAATTTCGGCAGTTATATGTAAATGTAGTTTTAAGAGTTGTAGAATTTTGTGCAATAAATAATTTTTCTGTGTCTGTACAATATTTAATTTTATTACCAAACAGAACTTACTTTCTGGACGTATCTCTTATGTAGGAGGTAATTCTTTTATAATTTTGAAAATGTTAAATTTGTTTGCTAGTAATTCAATATACTAGAAAGAAGCGGTGATAAATCATCGTTGAGATATGCAGTGAATTCCTCTTTGGAACCGGTAACTGGCCGTGTATTTGACACATAGTTATTTTGCTGCATAATGTTGCTGTAAAGATATCACATTCCTTGTAATTTCATGGTATTTGCAATATTCTGCTTGCGGCAATAATATTTGTGATTTTAACGTACCAAGGGAATTTTCTGAATTTTAGTTCAATGTCGATCCCACGTAAGTGTCGCGAATATCGAGGAATCACAAGTATCGAGGGCCCATCCCTAACTTAACTAAATATCTGCGAAGATTTAACACTAGAAGAACCGGCGAGTATGGCCTACCGAGAAGGACCACCCCGTCATTTTGACGGGTGCCCTTTTTAAAATGGAAAATAAATTTGAATGAATACAAGTTTATTTAATATTGTTTATACAGTATATCATTTTACTTTTGTCTGAAGAATTACATGGTAAAATGAACATTTTAAACCTAAAAATTAATCCAAATAAATGCGGTAACCAAATGTAAAATGGATAACTTTCCTTAGCAAACACATGTGCTTCAATATAAAATATTGAATACCAGAGTATATTTAATTAATTAGAGCCAAATGAAAAATTCAATGCCATGGCCCGGATTTAAACCACGGATCTACTGGTTTCCGTCCAGTTGCTCTACCCTTGAGCTACCATGGTCAACGTGCCTTTCTGACATTAAACTCTCCAATTGACTCATCATATTTCCCGGTAGACGGAAACCAGTAGATCCGTGGTTCAAATCCCGGCCATGGCATTGAATTTTTCAGTTGGCCCTAATTAATTAAAAATTGGAAATTAATTGTTCTTTCACACTAGCCGTGTGTAGGACGCACTATGAAAGGGTAGAGCCAGAATGAAAAATTCAATGCCATAGCCGGGATTTGAACCACGGATCTTCTGGTTTCCGTCCAGCCGCACTACCATTGTGCTACTATGGCCAACGTGCCGACATGAATATCCGTGGTTCAAATCCCGGCTATGGCATTGAATTTTTCATTCTGGCTCTACCCTTTCATAGTGCGTCCTACACACGGCTGGTGTGAAAGAACAATTAATTTCCATTAATTGTACCTAATAGTGGTCCGAACTATAAAGCCCGGGCCTTAAAGTACTTACAGCATAGTAAGTCGCCATCAAGGTAGTTGTCTCATATGTTTATGAGAACTCCTAGTGGTTTACCGGGAGAAACACGAGTCAGATGGAGAATTTAATGTCATGTCGGCACGTTGGCCATAGTAGCACAATGGTAGTGCGGCTGGACGGAAACCAGAAGATCCGTGGTTCAAATCCCGGCTATGGCATTGAATTTTTCATTCTGGCTCTACCCTTTCATAATTAAAAATTACCCAAATAGCAGAGTAATGTATTTAAAAGGATTAATTCTTTAAGAATTAATTGCTCATTATAATTTACATTAAAATAATCTACGATAAAAATCCTGGTAATTAAGTACTTACAACAGTAATTCGCCACAAGTGGTTGTCTCAAATTTGAGAACCCTAAGTGGTCTACCGGGGAATATGATGAGTCAATTGGAGAGTTTAATGTCAGGAAGGCATGTTGATCATGGTAGCTCAAGGGTAGAGCAACTGGACGGAATCCAGTAGATCCGTGGTTCAAATCCCGGCCATGGCATTGAATTTTTCAGTTGGCTCCAATTAATTAAAAATCAGCCAAATACCGGAGTAATATATTTAAAAGGATTAATTCTTTAAGGATTAATTCCTCAATATAAATTTACCACAGTATATAATAGAAAAACAATTTATAAACCTGATTTCGCTCATTCTAAGCCACCTGCAGCATCGTAGCACCTAACACACGTGTATTCAGCGTTGCTTATACATGGCCCACAACATACTTGTTGTTAAGTTGTATATGAACTCTCATCTGTTTACTTTTTCACCTGTTACTTCCTTATAGAGTACCCATGCATTAATATCTGCCAAGGCCAACACATTGAAAAATACGAGTATAGGGTACCTTTTAATCGACGTCAACGTCGTACTTGGTGAAGCCACTGATTCTGTTAGCTTTTTAGGATGTTGTTTACTTACTGTAACTGTGTCATGCATTGAACTCAAAAGAAGCACATTTTTGCTCTTTTTCCCCTGATAGCATGTCAGAGTTATGTTACCTGACTTACAAAGTACAGTTATGTGCAAAGGTGCAGCAGCAGATTTTACTGATTGAGGGATTTCCTTTCTACATTTCATTAATAGTAGCAATAGCAATAGTAGCAATAGCAATAGTAGCAATAGCAATAGTAGCAATAGCAATAGTAGCAATAGCAATAGTAGCAATAGTAGCAATAGTAGCAATAGTAGCAATAGCAGCAATAGCAGCAATAGCAGCAATAGCAGCAATAGCAGCAATAGCAGCAATAGCAGCAATAGCAGCAATAGCAGCAATAGCAGCAATAGCAGCAATAGCAGCAATAGCAGCAATAGCAGCAATAGCAGCAATAGCAGCAATAGCAGCAATAGCAGCAATAGCAGCAATAGCAGCAATAGCAGCAATAGCAGCAATAGCAGCAATAGCAGCAATAGCAGCAATAGCAGCAATAGCAGCAATAGCAGCAATAGCAGCAATAGCAGCAATAGCAGCAATAGCAGCAATAGCAGCAATAGCAGCAATAGCAGCAATAGCAGCAATAGTAGCAATAGTAGCAATAGTAGCAATAGTAGCAATAGTAGCAATAGTAGCAATAGTAGCAATAGTAGCAATAGTAGCAATAGTAGCAATAGTAGCAATAGTAGCAATAGTAGCAATAGTAGCAATAGTAGCAATAGTAGCAATAGTAGCAATAGCAATAGCAATAGCAATAGCAATAGCAATAGCAATAGCAATAGCAATAGCAATAGCAATAGCAATAGCAATAGCAATAGCAATAGCAATAGCAATAGCAATAGCAATAGCAATAGCAATAGCAATAGCAATAGCAATAGCAATAGCAATAGCAATAGCAATAGCAATAGCAATAGCAATAGCAATAGCAATAGCAATAGCAATAGCAATAGCAATAGCAATAGCAATAGCAATAGCAATAGCAATAGCAATAGCAATAGCAATAGCAATAGCAATAGCAATAGCAATAGCAATAGCAATAGCAATAGCAATAGCAATAGCAATAGCAATAGCAATAGCAATAGCAATAGCAATAGCAATAGCAATAGCAATAGCAATAGCAATAGCAATAGCAATAGCAATAGCAATAGCAATAGCAATAGCAATAGCAATAGCAATAGCAATAGCAATAGCAATAGCAATAGCAATAGCAATAGCAATAGCAATAGCAATAGCAATAGCAATAGCAATAGCAATAGCAATAGCAATAGCAATAGCAATAGCAATAGCAATAGCAATAGCAATAGCAATAGCAATAGCAATAGCAATAGCAATAGCAATAGCAATAGCAATAGCAATAGCAATAGCAATAGCAATAGCAATAGCAATAGCAATAGCAATAGCAATAGCAATAGCAATAGCAATAGCAATAGCAATAGCAATAGCAATAGCAGCAGCAGCAGCAGCAGCAGCAGCAGCAGCAGCAGCAGCAGCAGCAGCAGCAGCAGCAGCAGCAGCAGCAGCAGCAGCAGCAGCAGCAGCAGCAGCAGCAGCAGCAGCAGCAGCAGCAGCAGCAGCAGCAGCAGCAGCAGCAGCAGCAGCAGCAGCAGCAGCAGCAGCAGCAGCAGCAGCAGCAGCAGCAGCAGCAGCAGCAGCAGCAGCAGCAGCAGCAGCAGCAGCAGCAGCAGCAGCAGCAGCAGCAGCAGCAGCAGCAGCAGCAGCAGCAGCAGCAGCAGCAGCAGCAGCAGCAGCAGCAGCAGCAGCAGCAGCAGTAGTAGTAGTAGTAGTAGTAGTAGTAGTAGTAGTAGTAGTAGTAGTAGTAGTAGTAGTAGTAGTAGTAGTAGTAGTAGTTTTAATCATCCGTTAAGTCAATACAATGGCATTGAATACGTCAATACAAATATTTAGAACAATACAAATAATATAAGTATAAAAAATAAGTTGCATCAAGTGTAATTAATAAGATCTAAGCATGAACTCATAAATATATATAGTTGCATGGCTCTACAACAACACAGCATTTAAAATGCATCACAAATATATACAATTATATGGCCAGCTACAGTGTATCTAGAAATTCACTTATATCATAATACGAATCACTTAATAAAATTTCTTTCAACGATAGCTTGAAACACCGCATGGATTTTATGTTTTTCAGATTTTCTGGTAGTTTATTATACAGAGTGACTGCTGAATATCTAACTCCTTTGGAATGAAGTGTAGTTCTATGTGTTATTGTTCTTAAGTCTGTTTTACCTCTGGTGTTATGATGATGTATTTGATTATTTGTGGTGAATTTTTCAAGGTTTTGTTTCGTATAACATAGCAAACAGTATATATACAGACTGGGCAGAGTCAAGATTTTCAATTCCTTAAAGAAGTTCCTGCAGGAGTCATATTTTTTTCCTGACATTAGGCATCTAACAATCCTTTTTTGTACTTTAAAAACCAAGTGACTGTCTTTACTATCCCCCCAAAACATAATGCTATACCTCATTAGACTTTCTGCATATGCAAAATATAAGGTTCTCATGTCACTTGCATAGAACTCATTTTTATTACTCTTAATGAGAAGTAGAATTTATTTAACTTTATTACTAGATATTTCATGTGTGCTTCCCAGTCTAAATGCTGATCTACCCATACTCCCAGAAAATTTGCTTCTGTCTTATAAGAAACACATGCACCATACAACTTGATGTCAGGTTTGCCATCATTTTTATTTTGTTTGTGGCGAAATGATATTGCTGAAGATTTGTTTGTATTAATAATCAATTTGTTTTCAGCAAACCAAGTTTCAATTTTACTGGTTATGTGTTTTGCATTTTCATTTCCCTTTATTATAACATTTGTATCGTCAGCAAACATAGTTACTCGAGTTGGATTTAAATAATTTGGGAAGTCGTTTATGAATATTAAAAAGAGGACGGGTCCTAGTATGGATCCCTGGGGAACTCCATATTTAATTTGTTTCATTTTTGAATAGTGATTACGTACGACATTCCGCTCATCGACATTTGTGATTTCCACCATTTGTTTCCGATTGCTGTGCCCACAATGCTTGTGCTTTTACGCTTCAAACTTTCTGCAAGGCATTTGGCTGTAGAAAAATTGTCACATGTAATATTTCTTCCTGCAAACACAAAGGGCTCTATAAGACGCTTACAACATGCTCTGCAAGAAGAACACCTGTGGGGCACGGATCGTCATTGCCCAGTTGAGGAAAAGCATTCTCCAGATACTTTGAATTTGCATCAACTGCAAGCCAAAATTTTATTACAAATTTGTCCGGTTTAATGCGTATATATTGAATAAAAGAGCATCTAGCCTTGCAAGGAAACAATTGCTCGTGCACAGTGATATTTTCACTTGGAATGTGACACTGCAAGGAATTGGCAATAAAAGGATTCCAGACAGGAGTAGCAGCTGCAAAGGGATCAGTACTTAGTCTTTGAGAACGTGTGTCCTAGTGATCAAATCGCATCAGCGAATTTGTTTCTGCTCATTTTGTTCCTGAAAGATGTTGGTACCCAGATAGTTGACCATAAAAACTCCAGCAGAAACTGTTTTGCCCCATCACCTTTCATAAGTGGTAGCACGATGTGCCACTTGGGCAATAAAACTTTCTTACTCATTGACAAAGGGTCTGCAGAGTACCATAAACCAATCAGGAAGGACAACACATGTGGACAGATCTGACGGCTATTGTTCACACTTCCGTATCCGTCAAAATGATGAATTGCGTCAAAATCGACCTTAATAAGTACAGCTAGTTCTTAAAAATCTCTCTATTTCAAACTACCCTTACATGGAACAACAGAACTTGCATTTTATAAAATATTGCTCTAACAATTTTATTAAGGTCAGCATTTATTAAAGACAACCTCAGGAGAAACAAAATGTATAACTTGATTTCCGGAATAGCCTCTGAAGCCCTCAATTTCAATAATCTTTGCATAAACCGAGATACACGATATCTTACTCCATAACAAATGTTGATCTCGCTAAAGCACCCCTATCGACGGGTCCTGTTCCGATTGGTCCTACAAGGAAACCTTAGCAAAAGCATATCTATAAAGTGTATCACTCAATATGAAGTTTCTTTTCTTTTCCTTTACGACTGAACGTAGACGAATAAGCGTCTATAAGGGCAGTTTACATTGTATTGAATAGAAAGTCATGTGAGAGCAACATATCAGAGATTTATTTATTTACCTCCGAGTGTTTAATATAACCACAAAACTACAACTACAGCGCTCACATTTTCCCATAATATAATCAGAATTTGGATAATAAAATGAGTTAATAGTTTACTATGACTAATTTCGGACATTACTTACCTTTATCAAATTGTTAGCATAATCAAGAGCTACTTTATTGCATTTTAGTGTTGTGATACAAAATAGTATAAAATACTTCTAAGGAAATAATGTTTACGCTTTTCAGGATTTTGAGTGAATGCTGAGGATAAAAATTAAGCGAAGGTAAAAGGGGCATTTTTGTTGTGGCCAGGATCGTATAGAGTTTTGGTAGAGTTATTTCTTAAAAGAGAGGATTTTTAAATGATTTTATAACAGCGTAATTAAAGAAGATGACTTTCTGAGTTCAGACGCATAAGTTGGGTGTATTACTTTCGTCAATAGGTGAAGCACAGAATGCCTCGGTACAGCTCGCCTTTAAATCCTGTAACTTTGCATCTATATATTCTTAACGAACCAATAGCGAAAACTGAGAAAAGTTGTAATGGATTTGGTCTTTTAGTATCTACTTCTACAGTAACCCATTCCTGCACTTAAGTAAAAGTTATTTTAATATATAACAGAGGTATAAGTAACGGTAGATTAGTGAACTGAGGAACATTCTGTATCTCAACCCGCAATTGCAACTTTTGTATATACATCCTCACGAGGAACCAATTGTTGGAAGGACAAATAAGTAACACAAATACAGTTAATATAAATCTAATGTATATTTATAAAATAAGTTAATTTTAAGTTCATGCTTCGATTGTTTGACGTTTTCGAACGACTTTTTCCCTGAAGCACTAAGTGAAAGCTAGATCAGCCAATTCAGGAGATGACCATTCACCCACTGTATTTAATCAAGTATTTAATTAACAGCTAGAACACCTGAACTCCGAATGGATATGTATTCATGGGAATCAACGTCGCAGGAAGAACTGGGGTACAATGATACAGTTACTGAACTAAATGAGGCTACTCAGTTTTAAAATAAAACATAAAAGGATCAACTTCTTTTAACTACATACAATTTAAAGGCAAATATGCGTTTCAAAGTATTCCCAGTGGCATTAGGACGAGCTTTAGTCCTTAAGGGAAATGTAAACGGAAATATAAAAGTAAAATACTCAATTGCAGCTTGAAGTGCTTTGACCTGCAAGTTTGTAATGACTGTATTCCTAGAGCAGCGTCCCTTTTTTAAACTGTAAACTCCTGAACCTCTTATCAGAGGAACACAGCAGCACGGTGGATCGCTCTCTAACTACCACACTGGCATAGGCAAGCAGAGAGACTTAACAAAAATTTCGCTGCGCGAGATTATCATTTAAGTGGATGTTGTAAAAATTGATAGCAACAGAGACATTATCTGACGCCACTGATATTAAATAATGAATTAAAGTTTAAGGATGTTGAATTTTAGGGTATCCTGCCTTATATTGAAGCTTAAGAAGCTTACACTATCAGTGGATGAACAGTCGGATACAGATACAATACGACAAGGATGTCAGAAAATCACGCACCCATATTTCACCTGATAACAGGTGTAAATGTTTCTGAAAAAGCTGAATTTTCACGTGAAGTATTAAAGATTTAACGTATATGATTTATATAGCGATCTTATATACTAAAGACCTGTAACCAGGGCTACACTTGTTGACGTAGCTCAGTAAAATATGTACCCAGGGATGATGTAGGACTCAGAAAGGAATAAATTAATGCTCTTACACATACCAAGGCCCCATTATTTTAGTCTAAAGGTCTTTTGCACAGTCTGCAACTTAATTTCTAACGCACTGGTAGGAGGAGAAGATGCTTGTTATATATAGATTACAAAAAAGACTCGTCACGAGTTGAACCACTGGACAGACTGATAGTCAACTTTCTGATAGTTGAGGCGGTTCGGCCCGTTTGAACCTGATTGAGCGGTCCCTCGGTCACTCAACACCTCATAAGTAGCTGGATGGCGGTTTGTGATAAAGGACTGAGGGTACTTGTAGGAAAAGGTGTTTCATTCAATTTAGCTCAGCATGAATCTCTTACCAGTGATTTAAGGGGTGGGTAACGTAAGTCCTGGCTATGGTTGGAGTGAACAGAAACACCTTGTCTTGTATAGATGCAGATTTATTGTCCTTTGTGTGTTGCGTGCTCGCCACAGTCTGCGTCATCTGTAGTATGCAGCTGACTACGGCGTTTCGCGTCTCGTTGTCTTGTATTGCATTTGTCCTTACATGCGCGTCACTTATATCCCTATGCCTTTAAGTCCGTAAGCGCTGTATGTCCATCACACGCGTATGACGCGTGCCGTTCTGACCGCGAGAGTTATACGTGTGTGACGCGTGCCGTTCTGACCACGAGTAGTGTTATACGTGTATGACGCGTGCCGGTCTGACGACGAGAGTTATATGTGTGTGACGCGTACCGTTCTGACCACGAGTGTTATACGTGTGTGTCGCGTGCCGTTCTGACCACGAGTAGTGTTATACGTGTATGACGCGTGCCGGTCTGACGACGAGAGTTATATGTGTGTGACGCGTGCCGTTCTGACCACGAGTGATTCTTCACGAAAACGGCCCATTTCAGCCATGTTAGTATTTCCCCCCACTTACCCTGGTTTTGGAACGTTGCGATGGTCATGTGACTAATAACTTCTCTCTGATAGGTTATACAAAGTTCACGTCTGTTTATATCTGTATCTTCATTGTGAAGGTCACGTCTGTTTTCGTTTCTAAAGATTTTGAGCGGAAGTGGACCCCGCCAAAACGTCGCCATTCCTAGCCTCGGGCAATATTGAACAAAAGAATACAGAGTTGGGTTCCCGAGCCTACCAGAAGGTGAATGCCTCGTCTACATGGAGTTTCGAAATAACAAACGTCCTACACTCTGTTTGTCTCCCATTTACTATTATTGTATTTTATTATTTGTTTATTGTCTATGATTACTAAAATCAATGTGTATCTAATTTATATAGTTTTATGTCTCCTGTCGGTAGTTTTGTCTGATACGGCCAGTTTCATAGTCTCAGAGGAGACCTTAATTAGGCCACCTTGTATACTCAGCTTCCTCAAATTTTAATATGTCACTTCACTAATGTACACTGGTCCTGCTGTTCACTGTGAAATCCATTTCTCCTTTACATTCATTTCACTTTCTTAGCTTAGACGTTGTTCAATAACAGTTGGTCGCATTGTATGCAAGGAATTTGGTGGACCTGCTTTTAGAAAAAGTTGACAATCGTTGTGTGAAGAAATATGAAGCATGCTAGTGACAGCTGCAGTTAATTATATTGTAATATGTTTTAGTGTTGAAATTAGTAATAGACTTAGTCAAACTTCTTCATACGTGATGTATGCAGAGTGTTTAGCAAATGATAAGTATGAAGGTATACTAGCTTTGAGAAATTAAATACATCAATATAAGCGTCAAACATTTTCTTCTCCTGACAATTGGCCGATTCTTCTGCAATACAGTCCATATAGGTTGTGACAGCCACAACTCACACCACGACGGAACAGACGTAGCGATGTAACTAAATGCGCCCGATATAACCTCTTGCTGCGGGACGACTTGCTATATGGTGTTCAGTCGAACACAAGAACTCGAATCTCCTGCAGTTACAGCACGTTGTCACAGTCGTCAATAATTCGTTTTTCTTGGCACCAAAAATGTACTCTCTAACTCACTCGCTTCACGAGAATGTCAACTCCACCACCATTTTGAACGAATGTGCGAGGGCTCTCGCTTTAGGCGTTGGAAAGCTTTAGGTAATTTCAGAACGTTCTAGACGGTGAAACATCCAGAAGGTACTAGTTCCAGTATCTTGTTTACGGGAGTCGAGCGCTCGGTTTATCATGTTCCCACATTGGCAACATCCCGGTAATCTTTAGCCATAGCCACTGTGTCAGAATGTTCCACGGTGTGAGCTTATTCATCAGGTATCCTGAATTGCAGCATTTTCCTGATCTTTTTACTGGAATGATACAGTATTCTAGAAAAAATATATGACTCCTGCAGGAACTTCTTTAAGGAATTGAAAATCTTGACTCTGCCCAGTCTGTACATATACTGTTTGCTATGTTATACAAAACAAAACCTTGAAAATTTCACCTCAAATAATCAAATACATCATCATAACACCAGAGGTAAAACAGACTTAAGAACAATAACACATAGAACTACACTTTATTCCAAAGGAGTTAGATATTCAGCAGTCACTCTGTATAATAAACTACCACCAATCTGAAAAACATAAAATCCATACGGTGTTTCAAGCTATCGTTGAAAGAAATTTTACTAAGCGATTCATATTATGATATAAGTGAATTTTTAGATACACTGTAGCTGGCCATATAATTGTATATATTTGTGATACATTTTAATTGCTGTGTAGCTGTAGAGCCATGCAACTGTAGATATGTATGAATTCATGCTTAGATCTTATTAATTACACTTGATGCAACTTATTTTGGTATTTATATTATTTGTATTGTTCTAAATATTTGTATTGACGTATCCAATGTCCTTGTATTGACTTAGCGGATGAATAAAACCGCCACCGCCACCGCCACCGCCACCACCACTACTCTTATCTGTAGTGTTCTAGAGAAATATTTATGAAATAGAAGAAAGGTACTTACTTCACGTTCAATTTCAAAGTTAAACATTTGGCTTGCAATGTTCACACAACGAACGTTAGATTAAGCAAGCACTTACTATAGTAAGAGGAATTGGTTACATTATGTAAACAAGTGCGCCCAAGGATAGTCAGGTTCCACCTCGGTAGCGTGGTGGTAGCGTGTCTGCCTCACGTTCAAGATGTCCCGAGTTCGAATCTCGGTCAGGGTGAGTGACCTTGAAAAGCTTTTTTCGGGGTTTTCCCTTATCCTGAAAGATGGATGTCAGGTGACTGAGCTCTAGGGGCCCCGGGCCCATTGAGCATCATTTCACCCATTCCATTTATCGTCCGATATGGGTTAACGTTGGAAGACCTAAAAAAAAGATAGGTGAAAATAAAAATTTGGACACAATTAATTATAATTGTTGTACTTTACATCCTCCAACGTTGAGTCATATCGGACGATGAATGAAATGGGTGAAATGATGCTCAAATGATTCCGGGGCCCATGGAGCTTAGAGTTACCCGACATTCGTCTTTAAGGATAAGGGAAAACCCCGGAAAAACCTTATACAGGTAACTCACCCTAACCGAGATTTGAACTCGGGACCTCTTGAACGTGAGGCAGACATGCTACCATCCCGCTACCAAGGCGGGTTGTTACTCTCGTTGGAGGCTTTTCACTATCGCCAGTGTCTTTTTGAAAATTGCAGTCATAACCTACAGCACAACTAAAGGAGCAATCTACCAGTCAAAGCACCGACTGCCCTGCGTTATGTTTGTGTGGTGAAGTGACTGCCAACACACTTTGACATTTATAGAAAGAGGAAGTAAGCAAGTGGTCCTGTGCAGTGTCGCCGTGGTTGTCTGAGGGTGCGGGTTTTAAGTCCTACGAAGATGAACGCTGCCTACTGAGCATGAGAATCAGAATCTGAGAAAGACAGCGGTCCAAGCCTCGTCTCCCAACTTTGTGGCTGGGGAATACCTCACCTCCCCTAAAGGTTGCATGCTATGAGCGCCGAAAGTGAATATAAGGCCGTGGTCGTCAGCTGTAGCATCACAAGAGAGAGAAGTTGAAAACAAAAGAGGAGAGACGTCACTGTACGAGCATTCCAGTATCGCTTTCAAAGTATTCACAGGCATACTACTCTTCTACATTCTGACCTGTCAACTCCCACCAATATGAATCTTCTCTCACATACGAAATGCAACCTCCCATTCTCACAATTGGACCTAACGTTCTCTGTCTCGTATTCCTGCATTCTTAAAGTTGTATCAGTAACATTTTCAAATTAAACGACTGATGTTAAACAGGTATTTACAGCATCACAGACAATAGTCTACAACTAAACCAGCTCAATCTAACATATAAAAGATATTTTATTTTAATTCACAATAGGCCTAATAAACTCATTAATGCTTTAACTCTAAAATAATTCAATTACTTTTGAGTATACTGTCTAAAAGTGAGTATAGAATATTTATTAATATCACTATAATCCATATGATTTTGATAAAAGGCATATTGATTTTCTGCTTATTGCATTATGCCCATAACCTCTCCGTTTATATTGATTCTGCTTACTGTTTAACAGATTCTAATAGTTTCACTATTATACCCACTTTACTAAACCTAATTTACCGTTTTCAATTTTGATTTGATATTGTGTAATAAAATCTGCAGTTCCATTGCCATGAAATCTTTTATATCATTTCTCACTCTTTTTAATGTTCATAGAACTCAAAATTTTGACCATGTCAATTCCCTACAAGTTTTATTATACATCACTTTCCTAACTTTATTTAAATGTTGCCCACAGGCCTTCGTAGCACAGATGGTAACCTGGCTGCCTTATGTTCAAGAGAGCCGAGTTCAAATCTTGGTCAAGGTGATTAAGTTGTTTTCGGGTATTCACTTATCTTGAAGGGGATAAAGGATGACAGTAGAGTAGCCCTAAGCTCAAGGGAACATGGACTCATTTGAGGACCATTTCACTCGTTTTATTATTCATCCTCCGAAATGATAACGTGGAGGATGTAAATTTAACACAACATGTGTGTTCTACTTAATTGGTTATATGCGGAAGTCTAGAAAATATGAAATCATTACAATTTTACAAGCAAATAAAAAGAAATTGTGGACGAGAAGCATATGTAGATTACTGAAATAGGCCAGAGAGATGGGCTAGCTTGGATGAGAACAGGAACAATATTTCTAAGAGGGGTGTGAGGGAGGGAAAAGGGAATTTGTGAATTGTTTGGTGGAAAAGAAAGTATAGAATACTATGTAACAGAATGCGAGGAGGTTGCAATATGGAGAAAAAAGGTTTAGGAGGAAAAATGGGAGAAAGTAGAAAGAGGATAGTAGATATAAAAATGTTAACAGGAAAGGAGGAAAAGAAGGTAAGTATTGGTGAGTTCTTACAGAAATTAACATAAAAATGGGCCAGAAATGTGAAGAATATAAGAAACGAAGATGAGGGAAAGAAACGGGCTAATTAAAAAACAAGGAGGCATGGAGGATAAGAGATACCTGTCAGAGCAGAAGACCAGGGTGTCATGTAAGCCAAGGTAGCAACAAGGTAAAGACAAATAAATCTAGCCAAAAGTTATAGATTGTAAAAAATTGTAACATTTTGGAATATGCACAGTAAATAATTTATAATTCAATCCAACAAAAATATTTGGAAGATATATTGGCGAAATTTTATCAGCAAAAGGAGTAAAATCTATTAATTTTATTCAGAATTCCAGTAGTTTGGTTGATCAATATTCTTATGACTTCGTCTATAAACCTAAAAAGGCGTTAAACTCAATCTAGAATACTCTACTGTATTAAAAGTATAAATTCATGGGCATACTAAATTTTTATCGATCTTAATATTGCTGGAAATGACTCTCGCCATTAATTTACTTTCCTCTTTTATTAATCGAACTTCCTGCACAGCCTTTGCACATGTTTCGTCGTTAATCTCATGTCAGCTGTAATGGCAGACACCAGAATTTCCAATTTTTGCATGTTATGTAACATAAAAGCACCCACAGCTGCCAATCATGTGAAACATGAATGATCGACAACAGCTGTGAGTGAACATGAGGACAATCGTATCGATCGACATCAAAGCAGTGAGAGCATGCAGGCCCATAAAGTGTGCAGACGTCGACGCTTTTCTGCCAAAAGGTCGAATCATCTGACCCGTATCTCCGAATTTTGGTAGAAAATGGAGAAGCCATTGTGAGGGAGCTCTAGAGCGAACGGCAAACTGCTGACAAGCTCAAGTACCCAACAGATAAAAGGCGATGCTTTTCTGTTATTTCTCGTTAGTGACTGTGCTTACTCTGCCAAAATCACGTCAGTGATTAATAGGTTAACTCTTGAGATGGTGCCCTGTTTGGCCTACACACTTCTTATCTAACATACGTTATCAGAAACATATTTATACTTCATCTACTGTAGTAAATAGAGGTAGTGTTGCATTCTAACCATAAATTTATAATGAGATTTCAACAGAAATATAATTTTGAGGTTATCTTAATATACATAAAACTTGGTCCTCTAAGGATACAACAGAGCTTTTCAAGAACCCCCCCCCCCCAACCTAAACCATTCTATACGTAGAAAGCGTTGACATTTATTTTTAGGTTTCTCCAAAATATTTAACCGTTAATTAAAATTTAAAGTATTTGTTTGCGAAGTAAAATATTTATCGTAAATGCTAGGTGCATTCAGATTATAACATCTCCTATTTCTTTCAGGACTGGGAGGAGGTAAAAACTTCTGCCTTTTTTAAATGCACGTGGACTCTTTGTGAATGTTTGACAGAGATAGCTGCGACTAGAGTTAGGACTGTTTTTGATACTTAAAATGGCGACGTTTTCATTGCAAGAACAGCATGTAATCATTCCTTTTCTCCATTTTCGTGGTTTGACAACTATTGAAATTCATCGACAGTTGAGTGAGGCATGTGGTGATGGTACTATGGATGTGTATAATGTGCGTTCTTGGGTGCGACCCAACACACACACACACACACACACACACACACACACACACACACACACACACACACACACACACACACACACACTGCCCGCCTCGATAGCGTGGTGGTAGAGTGTCTGCCTCACGTTCAAGAGGTCCCGAGTTCGAATCTCGGTCAGGGTGAGTTACCTGGATAAGGTTTTCTCCGGGGTTTTCCCTTATGCTGAAAGACGAATGTCAGGTAACTCTAAGTTCTATGGACCCCGGGCTCATTTGAGCATCACTTCACCCATTTCATACATCGTCCGATATGACTTAACGTTGGAGGACGTAAATTACAAACAAACAAACAAACAAACAAACACACACAATCACGTCCCTCAGCCCTTAAGTCCTTGCGCCAATCATAGACCAAGGCGGCCCCGGGGAAAGAGGGTCCCCCGTGAGTGCCACAGGCTCGTACCTACAATTGAATAGGTAGGCCGCCCACCGAGTGTGCACTCTAAAATATCGACCACGCAGACATGGATTATGAGAAGGTTTTTTCACAGAACTAACGATGCTGACGGCAGATAATTACAACTGACCATTAAAGGCAAATGCCGATAATGCAAACTAGATTTATATTTAGGTTTAACAATATAGCAGTAAGTATAATAGATTACAACTGACATGCTTGTAAGTTTTACTTGCAGTGACAATGAAAAACCTAAACTTAAGACACAGCGCCACGGCGTGATAAATTACCCTAAACTTCCCAACAAATAACACCAGGATCCTACCAAATACCACCCACAATTGGCAGTGTATCAGGCTGGGCTTCATGTTAAGTATGTATCCCTGCACCAGAAACCCACTCTGCTGAATCGCACTGCGAGACAGTTAAGATCATCTCCTGGAATGCGCGGGTGCTTAAGGCGGTACCGCAGCACATTTCTCCTTCTCAATCCGGTGGAGGCGTTTTATTGGAGGTGAAGCCCACATACCGTGGCCTCCAACACAGTGGAAATCCATAAATGAATTTTTCCTCCACTCGAAAATAAAATGCGACAGTTGACTGAAAGCAGAACATCTTGTGACAACAAACTAACACAGTCACGGCCTCGCACCAGCCGTTGTGACGACATGATCCAGGGAGTGCAGAACGTTGTTTTGGAGGATCGCTGACTGAGCATTTACACCTCTTCATGCAGGATTGTGTGTACAGATTCCACGGAAATGCCAATTTTGGAGGCAATGTCTGCAACTGTCTTGGTTTGTTGTCACACGATGTTCTGCCTTCATTGACCTGTCACACCCAGGAACGCACATTAGACAAATCCATGGTATCAACACCACATGCCTCACTCAACTGGCGATGAATTTCAATAGGTGTTACTCCACGAAAATGGAGAAAACGAATGATTACACGCTGTTCTTGCAATGAAAACGTCGCCATTTTAACTATCAGAAACAGTCCTAACTGTCGTCACTGGCTATAGACTTCCATGCTCTATACAGTGCTGTCATCTCTGTCACGCATTCACAAAGAGTCTACGTGTATTTTAAAGAAAATTAGAAGTTCATATCTACTCCCAGGCCTGAAATAATATGTGTTACATCTTGAACACACCTCGTATTATCGGCATAGAATGAGAACTCTTTTTCATACTGAATGGCCTTGATTTCAACTGGGAAACTATAAGAGATAAAACACAGAAAAGGCAATCTCCTTAAGGGGGGACGTACGAGAAAATGTTGTAAAATAGTATATGGTGTTAACTATCAAACACCAAAATATTATGACTGTACGTGGTCTGTATGCACCTTTAGAAATTAAATGCCCTAGTGTTGCATAGTAGCATAGTAGACACACATAGTCTTCCATCAGCTGTCTTGGAATCTATAAAGCCCACCTACCAATTCTTAGCACACCCAGACTTGCTAAAAATGTCTCTATGGACAGATAAAAACCCAAATGAAAGCCTCAACAGTTTGATATGGAAAAGGTGTCACAAAACATCATTTGTGTCTTCCATAGGGGTGAAAATTGCTACATTTGATGCTGCAATAGTGTTTAATAATGGGAATTTTGGCAAAAAGAAAGTTATGCACCAGTTAGGGTATCAACCTGGTGTGTTTATGGAAAAAATTTTGCAGAGTATCGACAACATTCACATCGCTGGTGCAGAAAGTGCTATGAAATTAATGCAGAAAGAAGCAAGACAGAAGAGGAATTTAAAAAGAAAGGCTAAAGAAGACCAGAATGAGGATACAGACTATGGATGTGGGAAGTTCTGACTTAAAATTAAAAGGTCAACTGAATAATACTTATTGTATTTTTAATTGCCTTTCCCCGTAACTTGCATTTTCTACAACTTCAACCCATTTTTCTCTCAAATTACTTCATCTACAGTGATGCAATTTATCACACAGCTTTCTTATGCCACAATGAACATTTTGTTGGCTCTAGAATTTAAGATTAAGCTTCAGATGGAATGTGATGATACAAAATATATGAAATTATTTTAATTTTTAAAGGATGCATATGATTAACATCTTTTCTAAATTCTATACAGCATCAATAAGAAATCTAAATCCAACAAATTCATTTTTAGTGTGTTTTAAAATAACATACCAAATTTCAGAAAGATAGCATATGTGAATTTTGATAAAAATGGGCTTAAGTTTGTAAATATCTCTGCATATAGAAAAATATATGTAGTTTAGTTATTAACAATGGAAAATTATGAAAACAATTGTGCATATTAACTGTATTATCTTAAATGAGTATACTAAGTTTCACTTCTCTAACTTGAAAACTTCGGATGTTATAGCTATTTATGTAGGACTCTGAATATTTGCATACGTCCCCCCTCAAAGCACCCAATTTATGTCCCGATGGCATTGATTATTTGCGAGATATTAGTTATTATTCGCAGAATTTTAAAGTAGCTATACAAGTGATAAGTCGCCATTAGACTTTTCTTTTCTCGACACGCAAAGTCAACCACGTTCCAGAGCCATCGGAATATGATTTCAACAATAGCAATGAAATTTCATGTGGATTAACAAGAAATACTTAAAAGCCAAGCAGGAAGCCAGTTCCCGCCTCTGTAGCGAAGGTGTCTGTCTCAGTTGAAGAGGTCTCCAGTTCGAATCTCCGTCAGAGTGGGCTTTCTGGTTAAGACTTTTTTCCGAGGTCTTCACTTATCAAGCAATGTTAATATTAGGGTAACTTTAAGCTCTATGTACCCTGCGCTCATTTGAACATCGTTTCACGCATTTCATTCATCATCCGATATGAGTATGTTAATATTGAGATTGATAATTTTTAAAAATGCAATAAACGGACATTTAACGTGTTCAAGTTCTTCTCGGGATCAGAAATCGACGTTTCGGAGGCTTTGGCCATTTACTCCGAGAGAAGCACGCTGAATCGTTATGCTGGATTTCAGTTCATCTCCTCTTGGAAACCGGCCTTAAAATGGAAATCCGCCGACTTAAGGACCACAGATCTATACAGCTTGATACTCAAGTTAATTAGTTAGGTTTCTTTGACCCAATTAATTTCTACAGTCACGCCATCTGCTGACCTGGCATTTAATTTACTGGAAACAGTCTTTTGTTAAGTAATGCAAATATTCATAGTGTTTTGTCTGCTTCTACTTGTGTTCTATCCAGTGATTCATCCGAAACGTCGATTTCTGATCGTCTTTTCATATTCGCCGCCAGGAAATCTTCAGGTGTTATTGGGCATTTAACATGTTATTTACCAATTAATTACCTATCCTCGCAAAACTGTCTACTGTTGGATGCTAATGTTAAACTTTTAAACGTTATAGGAATTGGACTTTGTAATTACTCCTCAAACATAAGAAACACTTAGTAAAATTTACACACAATATTAAAATGTCTGTATGTTGCTAAATATGCATGCCGACCTTTACATGTATATTGATAGCGAGTCACGTTAAGCCCCTTGCGAGAGGAGCCCAAGAGAAAAATAAATATTTATGTGTGCATGTATGCAGCTATGCATGAATGTAATATTAAAATTCAACTTTCTCCCACATCCAGCCGTCCGAATAATTGAACCTTTAGCAAATGTATCAAAAACCGATGACAACACAAGAGCTTTAAAACTTCCCAATAATATTCTTTAGTTATTTCAAACTAAAATGTAGTGCTTTTGCTCTCTTGGTAACATCTCTGCTAAATATAACAATAAAAGCTTTCCAAATTTATAAGAAGATCAAAACGCGTAGTAATTTACGCAATTATGAAATTTAATTGCAGGATTTTACAATTCTAGAATTTCCTACCAGTTTAATAATGACAGAATTTCATTCTCATTTTGTGAATACTTTAAATTGTTATTTACTGTGTATATTAAAATTGTTAAACTGAAATAACGAAATCGAATCAATCCATGACAAAATATCAGAACAAAGGCAACAATGGCATGAACATACATTATGAATGGAGGATGGAAGATATCTAAATGCAGTACTAAACCATAATCCAAAAGGAAGAATAGACAGAGGACGACCTAGGAAACGCTGGAGAGATCTATGAAGCCGGAACGGGCGATATGCTTAAACCATGGAGTGAAGAAGAAGAAGAAGAAGAAGAAGAAGAAGAAGAAGAAGAAGAAGAAGAAGAAGAAGAAGAAGAAGAAGAAGAAGAAGAAGAAGAAGAAGAAGAAGAAGAAGAAGAAATAAGGAAGTTTGAAAGGTATGATTCAATTTAGTCTAAACTTCCTGCTTTTATATTACTCTTTCTAAATTTAAGGTCGCAATTAGCTTTTCCTTGTCTAATTTACGTCATCCAAGGTAAAGTCATATCGGACGATGAATGGAATGGGTGAAATGATGCTCAAATGAGCCCGGGGTTCATGGAACTTAGAGTTACCCGACATTCGTCTTTCAGGATAAGGGAAACCCCCGGAGAAAACCTTATCCAGGTAAATTGCCCCAGCCGAGATTCGAACTCGGGACCTCTTGAACGTGAGGCAGACATGCTACCACCACGCTACCGAGGCGGTCATAATTAGAGAAGGTATTAATTTCAATGCAATTGATTTGACAGTAAATACGCGTTTTGTAATTCCCTGTAAAGACAGTAAAGTCTTTCTTAAAAAGGCCCTTGTGTACCCATAGTTATGTTTGCGTAAAGCACAATAAACACACAAAATTAGTTAATGCTCAAATTGGTATTTAAGATCTCCATTTTTCAAGTGCGTAACAAACATATACAAGAAAATATTCTACCCAAACTATTATTTACGCGGAAAATTAGAAGAACATTTTGATTTTCAAAAAAAATGGCATAAGACTATGAAATTAAATATGTTTAGGATAGTTTCATGTGGAATGAACTTTAAATCTTGGTTTCTCTTAGTATGCCACCAGAGACTCCTTCATTCAGAATGGCTTTTCATAACTGGTAAACAGGAAGATACTAGGGTAGTTCCGTAAAGTTTCCGACCTCAAAATGAAGATCACAACACTCGTAAATAAAATCCAGTGCATTTCGTTGTTCATCTGTTGACAGTTACCAAAGTTTCAGCCGTTTTAGACGCTCAGTTGTTCACTCGTTTGAGTAAGTTGATGCGAGTCTTTCTATGAAAATGAACAAAATTGAGCATCTAGCGTCATTAAATACTTGTTTTTGAAAGGAAATATGCCTCCGCAAATCAAATATGAGTTCGATTCTGTGTATAGGGACTCTGAACCATCATTTACCACAGTGACATTTTGGGTTGCTGAATTTAATCGTGGCCGTAAGAGCTTGGGAGACGACGAACTTTCGGGACGTACAAAACTGCAACTACCGACGATGGCGATGGCGATAGACAACCTCCGAACTAAAGTGACAAAGATAGCAGAGGCTATAGGTATACATGTCAAAAGAACGTGTTTTTCACATATTAAATCAACATTTAGACACGAGAAAGCTGTACGCACGTTGGGTGCCACGATTGCTCACGTTAGACGAAAAAGTGTTCGAATGAAGATTTCCAACGCTCTGTTGGTGCAGTTTAGGTTCCAATCCGAGTTTTGTCGCTAGTTAATTACTGTATATGAAACTTGGATACACCATTATACGCCCGAACACTGGACTGCAAAGGGGGAACCGGCTTTAAAAAGGCAAAAACTGTTTTTTTTTTCTGCTGGGAAGGTGATGGCGACTATTTTGGGGTAGTCATGGAGCTATTTTAATCGATTATCTTCAAAAAGGAAAAACCATTACAGGAGCATACTACGCATCATTGCTTGACAAGCTGAAGGCAGAACTTGAGGAGAAGCAGCCACATTTGCAGAAAAAGAAAATCCTGTTTCATCAAGAAAACGCACCGTCTCATATCTCAGCAGTTGTAATGGCTAAAATCCACGAATTACGTTTTTAACAGCTTGACCATCCACCTTACTCACCGAATCAAGCCCCAAGCGACTTCATTTTGTCCCCTCATCTGAAAATTGCTCTCGGAGCTTAGAGATTTTGATCAAATGAAGAGGCAATGACGTTCGTGGACAATTATTTTGTACAGAAGAACGCCGAGTACTATTTTGACGGGTCACATAGATGGGAGCATCGCTGGGAGAACTGTGTAGAATTCCAAGGAGACTATGTTGAAAAATAAAATAAAAACGTTTCTGAAAAAATATATTGTATCTTTATTAGATCGGAAACTTTTCAGACCACCCTCGTATAGCAAAATTTCTGCTACATAAAAATATAGATTTATTTTATACATACAATCGTAGTAAAATACATTTTGGACCGTTTTAAGGATATCTCTTTATTCATTTGAATTTTGCGATAGTTATACTTTTCTGAAACTTTGCGCCGTGGCCTGCTGGGCTAAGGCAACATGCCTTGGTTCCCTGCCACGGAAAGCGGCCTGGCATCAATCCCACCACTGGGGTTGCGGATTTTGTGTCCCGGGTATACGACCGTTGCCCACTCAGTATCAGGAGGAGCTTAGGACAGGTAGCGGACCTGGTCAAGAAAGCCAACTTTCCAGCTGGGGAATGCCAAGATGCTGACCACATCTTCTCCCCATAGGTTGGATGACCGCCCACCCGTACCTTGAGTATATGGGCGTGAGGACGGCAGTCGGGTTGGCATGCCAGGCTTTGGTCATCTATGGACTGTCGCGCCATGGGCTCATAAACCTTCTGTTATAAAAAGGTTTGCTTTTGCAATTTCTGTTTTGATCAAGATCTTTTGCGGGGTATTCTCAATAATTGTATTAAGAGAAAAAATACTAACAGTGGAAATGGGAGAATAAATTGTTTATTTTCAGCAAGACAATTATTTTATTCGGCGGTCGTAGCATTTTTTTTTTTTTTTTTTTTTTTTTTTTTTTTTTTTTTTGCCATTGAGGTGTAAGGAACAGCTCAAACCCGAGTATGGATTATTAGAACATAAAAGCTACTTATTCAGTGTTCATTTGACATTGAATATCGCTTGTTATTGGTCATTAGAATTATTCCATTGTAAGACAAATTTCCTGAATGAATGACCAATACTGTGAGAGTTACGTAGCAACTTTAGAATTGCAAGAGGGCGACCCCTGTCGTATCTTATGAAAAACCTCTGCGAAATGACATCGTAAGCCGGCATATTTCTAACATATGGCGTGCATGAACGCAGAATATAAGCCGTGTCAATTTATGGTTATGGGAATATCCGAAAAATTCTCTTTGCCTTCTCCTTTCAATGTCATAAAAATGTAATGCAAGCATTTGTCTTTGAAGACTGGATATTAGAACCCAAAATTTTCTTTTATTTGGTGTTTGCTCTAAGAGCTTAAAGAGGAAAAATAACCTTTAAGAGTACTAATTCCTAACTTTCTCCTGCTTTTCTAATGTAACCTAAATATTTTATCTTATGATGGATATTCCGTATTTAAAATAACCTTCCGAAGGTTCAATCATGTCCAAACCATGTACCAAGACGTCGTAAATCATATAAAACCTCCTATTTTTCACTTGCTTGAAGCTGGTAGATCACTGAATGAATGAAATGATACAAAATGATTCCAGAATCCATAAAGCTTAAATTAGGCGACATGTGCCTCCTCAAATAAGGAAAAATCCCGGAAATAAGAAAACCTTATCCGCATAATTTGCCTTAATCAAAATTCAAAATGAATGTGCCAAAGAGGCAATATTCCCAAACTCAGAGACTGGCATAGCAAACTTTGTACCGAAGTTCTGAGAGTCTTAAATCGCACATGCTTTTTCTGAAACCAAATTTGAAACTTTGATTTTGTTTATGTTGTTCTTTAACTGTTAGAGTTATGAACGTCTCATTTTGTATTGGGAGTGAATGACCGCCTCAGTTTGCTTAGAGTTTCCTGTCAGACTTGAAAAGGTTATATGCCGTAAGATAGTAACACGGGACCACCGGCCCGCCTCGGTAGCGTAGAGGTCCCGAGTTCGAATCTCGGTCAGGGTGAGTTACCTGTACAAGGTTCTTTCCGGGGGTTTTCCTGGTAGGTAGCCCTAAGCTCCATGGACCCTGGACACATTTGAGTATCATTTCACCCATTTCATTCACCGTCCGATATGACCTAACGTTGTAGGACGTAAAATTACAACAAAAAACGGGACCACCGGCTTTGCTTCCTTTCCTAAGGAAGATTAAGGAATTTTACGTCCAAAAATATCTATTTCCTTCCGATGGGTTTAATGCAGGTATCGTTGAAACCAAAGAGTATCATGTTAACCCTAGACCACGGATGACTTTCTCATAAAACACTTAAAAACCTTTTTATGTAACATAATTATGCATTATATAATTTGTTTATCATGCCACGAATTTCCAAAATAGCAATAACTTATTTCCTACAGCAATGACGTAATACTGGACTGTAAGTCGTGCTTAAATAAGGACATATTGTATTATTGTTCCCTCTTTTGTTACATATATAATAATGGAGATATGAATGTATAATTCTTACCGTGGTGAACTGAAGTGAGCGTCTTATTTATCAGTTTAATATGCCAGGCAGTAAAATAAATACAGAGAGCAAAGATAAAGCCTCACAAAGATGTAAAACTGCTCCACTTACATAAGAACTGGATGCTAAATTATTTCATGATTTACTTTCCTATAAATTTGATGCTAAGATAGCCTAAAAGGATGTATTGAAGTAATGAACAATTTAATAAATCAGAATTGTCGATTCAACATTCTATTTCCAACATAAACAATGCTTTACTTTCCGGTAGATTATTGTAAACAGAAGTTCCCCTCATCTTCAGAAAAAATACATAACTGTTATAAGATGTTGCAATACAAAACATTGATCCGTTATTCTCCTTCAGTACTACCCATACGTTAGAAAACTATAATCAACATTTCCTAAAATTTCATAATTAAATGGAAATATTGAGAAACCTCACATGTCCACCTTTTTACAAAATTGAGTTATCTATGATAATGACATTGTACTTTAAATATAGAGGCCGATCATAGTGTAGATAAACCCATGATGTTCTGACATTTTCTGTGCTGTTATGCAGCCAATTGTGCCGCCAAAACTGAGGAGAAACCCCACATGTACATGGGATATAGGCTTTCTCAGGATATTAATTTACCAGCACTGTTTCAAACAGAGATAATAATGATCGGCCTACTACTCTGTGATTTAATCGATTGTCATTGTTGATAAAATGTCAGACAGTGGTGGTGATAGTGCAGAATGTGAAGAAGAGCACACATTTCAACTGGCTGAACCATTTGTAATTCCACCAAACCCTATGAGTCAGGCTTATCAAGATAATTTTCTTATAAATGAGAAGAAAATGCAGGGCCTAAGACGATTTGTGCCATTCTTAACAAAAATGAGATCATTCAGAATTTCTTCGACTTATACAGTTGGACAACATATCTCAAAGAATGAACCTTGTGTAGAATATAATTCCAAAGACTTCTCTTTGTCAAAATGTGTTTCATTTTTGTCCTTGTCAGCTATAAAGTGTGGGTTAAGTAATAATTTATGCATATTTATTACAAAATATTGAGAAAGCGCACATGTTCACTAAGTAAATGTTAACATAATTTCAATAAAATGGATGAAGAATGGCTACAGTGCAATAGCAACTTCCCTCTACATTCATTTCAACGATAAATGAGGACAAAAACTCTCTAAGCATAGTTGAACGGGAACGTCTTTTGTATCTCCAGAAAAACTTATAATTTTGGACATGTGGGGATTTCTCAATATTCCGATTCAATTAAGTTCTGTCCGGAAAAGTAATTGTCAAGAATCATTGTCAAGAAACAAATCAATCTATGATCTACATACCACACCATTAAACAGGATTTTGGCTAACTTCCATTGCTGGCATAGTAACGTTTATTTTGAGGAGTAACAACTGCTATTCCGCTTTACTGGACTTCTGTGGCATGCACTTATGGAAAGGAATATTAATGAGGACTTTAAATGAGCTAATTAAGGATTAAATACAAGCAGGGCACTAGAGTATGTCACACTGTGTCACTCTATTGGATGATCTTCGGCTTTTAACCTAGCGTAACCATTCTGCTTCTCTGATTAGAGAGAAACTACATATAATCAAAATTTTATATAAATTATCACCAATTTGACGTTTAATTAATATGGTTTAAATCTGGTTATTCCGAGGTGCCAATTTATTAAACTTAAAGCAAAGTCTTGGTTACTTAGTGATCTAGGTTGTCTCTAAGACACTGGAGCTATAGTGTGGCAAATTTCTGTACATTTTTCCAAAATTCCAACATGTGTTAAATGTGAATACTATGAAAAAATATTATAAAGTTATACAGAACACCTTTGATGGAAATACCATGTCATTATTAATACGCAGATAGATCTCCTATTACAAATACGAAATTAATGGTATTTCGCCTACTCTCTGATAATTTACAGTTAATGAGTAATAACTGTCTGGTACCATAAAACAAGTAAGATTTGTCACAGCGAAGAAACTCCCTGGAGAATGAGGTGCAGGGGGAATTTCATGTTTAGACACAGTCCCGATACTCTGCCTGGTAGCTGTTTATTTCACACAAGTTAGTTCAGTTACAGCCCATTCAAAACATTCTCATGCCCTCTACTTTGTTGAATAATACCTTCTCAGTTTAACTATACTGAGTGAATTCCTTTTGTGAAGGGCGCATGTTTTTGAATGGTTCTGCTCCTTGCATAACAAGCATATCTGTTAAACATTCACTATCTTTATCGCACTGTTTTAAACAGTAAGAGTAGCACATTCCTCAGGGACTCTCTTTCCGTTGGCGAACGCAGAACATTTAGGATAAGCAGCATCAAAAAGGAACAAAATGTGTTTAGTACTGTAAAAAAAGTAGCCCAGGACAAAATGACAAAAAGTTCAAATATACAACAAAATTGCCCTGTTTTCCTCCTGGTTACGTTCATGTTTGGGTTTAACATTTTGTTTTCTTTAGATTTCATCTCATGAGAGGTGACCTGGCCCCTGGCGTAACCGCAGTTTTCTATCACAGTGATCTACCCTTAGCCTTTGAAGATCCCTCTTCACTGCAAAGCAACTATGTTCCTTTCATTTCTTGAAATACATTATTTACAATCTTTCAAGAAACATACGTTACAGATATTGGACTAGGAAGTAGAGCAACACCAAATAACAGCCTGGAGGTAGACGTGAACTTTTCGTCTAATCAAACCTTATCAGACAACTCAGTTTTGGATCGAGATTCTAATGCGGGACCCCTTGAACGTGAGTTAGATCACACTACTGCGTATGCTACATAGGTAGGTGGCTAAAGAGATCTTCTTTTGTTACCTGTGTTTTGAGAGAGATGTGCCAAAGGGAAAACTCGCTTCAGATCTACGTGGGCAAGTTGCCTCAGTTGTCATAGCATTCGTGTATCAAATACTGTGATCTCCACAACCTTCGCAAAAGTCTCTTACTATAACATAAGTTTATGAACGAGGCGTGAACACATTTATTTTCTGTGTAAAAAATTGGTTATAGTGAAATTAATTCTTATATAAATGTCAACATATGCACGTATACCACTAGCTGACTACCCAAAATGCATCGCTTTACAAACATAGCGATAAAGTTAAAGTGCATTGCCAAATTCGCAGCTATATATTGTATTTAACAAGTAAAATTATATTTAAACAGCATACAAATTTACACTTACAAGGAGGAGAAAATTATGATAGGATCGAGTGTGATGGCCGTGAGGTAACGTATGACTTTCGATTCCGCTAACAGCCTTCTCTAAATCTTGGTTTTTAACTTGTAGCAGATATTTTATTGTTTAAATTCTTCCAAAATATAAGTTGAAAGTAAAGCGGGCCATGAAAGTAAAGCAGGCCATGAGAATGATACACAAAAGTTTAGAATTTGTGTAGCCATGACAACGTAATAAAGAAGTTGGAATCTTTGCAAGAACCAGGTTTTCTGAAAGGAACATTCTTAGAGGATAGACGTAGATGAGTATTACTCTGCAAGTGTGCAGATGAGGTCTTAAAAATGGATGAGTTCGTGTAATCCATAATAGATGCATCTTATAGATGATGTGATATTAATTTGTAATTAGTATTTTGCATCTTTAGTAGAAGGAATAAAGACAATTATTAATAATCTTCAAAATTTTGTAAGAACAAGCATCGAATTGTATATGTGGAATAAAGTATTCTTTGGGAAAGTATGACTTAAGAGTTATTCAATCAGTAGCAGAATTGAATATTTCTCCGTTTCGAGACTACGACCCTGGGTGCAGATATCATCGCTCGAGACCAGCCATGGTGAACTTCAAGAAATTTTGCTAGAACTTCACCAAAGTTGAGAAATCCATCATCACCACCTACATCCACAAAAAAAACTGCCACGAATTTATGTTCCCTGGTCGGTGGTCTCTGATCTACTATTATTCCCCTACATTCATTTCCTACTCATCTTTTAGGCACGTCTCTAGGATTACTGAAGTGAACGAATGCTTCTCAAAAGAAAGGGTAATCTCCATTTGAACACTAAAAGGCCCTTGATCGTACATTCCTTCCTCGCTCTCTGGGCTGCTCTAGCCTAGAACTCTGAGGGACTTCCAGTTGTGTCCTGTAATTCCTTTATTTCATCTCATTACCCTGGCGGTTGAAGCCACATAACCTTCTTGTTTCTAGGTTGTATGTACCTTATTATAAACTGTTGGAATACGCATTTCAGTGCACTTAAACCTGCATCTTAGCTATGTAGCTCAGTCAAATGGCTGCTTATATGTGAAAAAACTAGGTTTCCTTTTGTTTTCTAATGTGAACTGCAGAAGTAGATGCGTCCATCTTACTCCTAGTGAGGAGCACCCGAATAGACGAGAAGAGTGCTACTTATTTGTTTTAATGGACCTGTGGGAGAACGAAGTTAACGATAAATGGCAAAATATTAATGGCATTTAAAGCCCATTTAAATTGTTTCATGAAGTTTCCAGCGTGTCTTACAGTCATATTAAATTCAAGCCAATATAAAGGACTTGATGACAACTTGCAAACTTAATTATTAAAGTTTTATCTGAAACCTTGTCATTTTCAACATTGCACTTACAGTTCTATTACACATTTTGCACTTATGTCATTCGGAATTGAATTTCTGTCTTCTATAATGAACTCTTCAACCCTTTCCTGTATACATTTCGGGGGGACCGCTGTGAGGTTCATTTTTGTGTTCCATCATTGAAGAATTTCACAAATCTCTTAAAATCTCGTAATATACAGGTCAAAATCTGAGCTGAATTAAAGCAGCACAATTTCCCTGTTTAAATAGCAAGTCGACATGGCTCCAACCTCAATTGCCCTGTATGCTGACAACACTGTCAGTTTACTCTCACCCCAATCTACATTCTGCTGTACAAATATTACAACTCTCCCTTGATCGCCTCACTCAATGGTTTCGAACTTGGTGCATCTCCCTCAATACCCAGAAAACTGAAGCCAAGATTTTTACTTTACGCCGCTATAATCCACCTTCGCCTGTATGCCTTCTGACCGATCATGTGCCGTGACTCCCTTCGAATACACCAGTCAAAAGTACCTTGGAGTGTTACTGGACACGACTTACGTGGAAGGCTCATATGAACCTAATCATTGCCATGGCACCCATTCGTCTTTCACAACTCTCTCCTTTATTCCACAAACACACTTCACTTGGTTTATAATCTTCACTGCTCCTGTACAAATCTCTGGTTCGACCTCTTATTACTTATGCCTGCCAGGTCTGGGGGGCTGCCAGTACTTGTCACCTAAGCGTCTACAGGTCATCCAGAGCCGATTCCTGCAAATCGCCACCAATGCTCCTTGGTTTGTCCGCAACCAGTGGCTGCATCTCGAGCTGGGACTTCTTCCTCTCCACCATTTCATCCGACAGATTGCTTGACGCTTATTCTACAATCTACGCCACGTTCCAGGAGCTGTGATGTATAACATCGGCGTCCGAAGTCGCCGTGCAACGCGACTGAAGCGACGACTACCACAGGACCTGCTTTACAGTGATGACACTTCTACTTCTGAATGATCTACTGTTCCACATTTGCTTTTCTATTGTTCTTTTCTGCTGTGTAAATTCTCACTATTGAAGTATGTATACCATTTATTATGTCAGTATCATCACATTTGTATTACTGCAGTTTCACATTTGTTTTAGTTCAGAAATGAAATGTGTAGTGTTTAACGCCCACTTTTGCTACATACGGCACCGCAGGCGATGACACTGATGATACATGAGATGAAGATGGAGTACTGGTGGAATGAGATGGCGGGGGAAACCGGAGATACCGGAGAAAACCCGTCTCAGCACCGTGTTGTCCACCACAAATCTCACTTTGCGGTCGCCTGGGATCGAACTCGGGTCGCCTTGGTGAGAGCCAAGCGGTCTAACCACTGAGCCACGGCGCGGCCGTATTAGTTCAGAGGAGGCACAGTGCCCCATCTCTACAATTTTATTACTATATGATTATTTTGTATCTGTTCTTCTAGATCTGGAAAGCATGTATTGTTGCTGACCGATCTAATAAGTAAATAAATAAATAAAGCAAGTCAATGCCATTATGTGGTTGAAAAAGGACATGGACGTCAACCAAATGTTTCTGTATTATAAACGCTAATAAGAACACGATGTATTAATACAGTGTAAGTTTCTAGATTACAATAAAGCTATCAATTTTATTACACTATTGTAAGAAAGATTTGTTAATGAGTTTAAGTATGAAAGCCATTCGTATCCATACACATTTCAAATCTTTCAGTTTAACAAAGTTTTCAATTGTCTGATTGCAATCCCTTTCTCTGAATACCAAGTTAATCTTTGCTTCGTCCATAAAAGATGTGAGTATAGAGCACTGTGATAATGCAATAAAGCGCATTAACATTGCCGCTATAACCAACAACAATAATGACAACTGAAGTTGTAATCACACGAAACTGAAATAAGGGGGTGGTTTCCCTCCCACAGAAGATAAGGGAAACTGGCGGCATTTGCCGGATAATCTGATTCGAGAAACGCGTCTGTGACGTCAGTGGTAGAATTCATCTGTCGCGTCCCACTGTTGCTGCGTCACAAAGGATGGAAATGCCAAATTTACCCAGATAGATGGATGTCTTCCCTATCTCCACTATCCATTATGCCATACAGCCGTATTGATGCAGTCTTCTTTGTAACTCCCAAATAGGTGCATCCAGTTTCGCTTAAGCATCTAGTGAAAGTTACACAAATACAACTATTTGCAACAAAAACTTCACTTATCTTAAGAAAACGATGTAAATTTTGCATTTTTTCGAAATTCAAGTCACTAAACATTTCTTTAATTTTTAAAGTTTGGTATAGATATGTTGATATTTGTGCTATTGTTCATGATAAATAAATGATGCTTTAAAATGTCTAAATTTACAAGATAATTCACATTAGAAACTGAAATTAAAGCATTTCTTCCTTTTATAGATTTAAATATAATTATAAATAATAATAAATTAAACTCTGGTATTTATAGAAAGTCTGCTCATATCAATACTTACATAAAAATCAAAGTCTTAACCCTTTTCCACATAAATTTGCTGTTTTTAATAGTTTGATTTACAGATTAATAAATATTCCCATGAACAAAGAGGAATTCAATAGAGAATATAAACGTGTTATTAATACTGCTCTAATTAATGCTTTTAATAAAGACTTTGTATAAAATCTTTGTATAAAGGGATTGAAAAGTTTAAATATCAAATAAACTGTTAGTGATATTTCTACACTTTTAAGTGCTTTGAGTTATAGCTAATATGTTCTAACTAGTTTTTGTGCTATAGATTCTTTGTTGATTAAATTGAATTACTCATGTCATTTAAGTAAATGTAAAATCAATATGTTATGCTAATGAGGCAGAATAACAAAATGAAGGAGTAACTGTCAAAATAGTGTTGTTATTCGAATTTTGTTGTCAAACTCCACTTAAGGGTAGAAGATACAGAAACGACGTAGGAAACTTTTCTTTTGTTAATAGAACCATTGAAGAATAGAATGAATTGCCTGTAGCAGTCCTTCAGGACTGTCCCCTGTCGCTGAAGAAATTTAGAAAAAAATCTAGATGGTTTATAGTTTAACTTTCGAAATATAATGGTATATAATATGTAAATAGAGAAGTAATTAGATATGTTTTAAGTGACTGAAGTAAAATAATATCATGTTTGTATTGTTTATTGTGTTATTATTGTAAATCTAGTATTTGTAATTTGATCTGTATTCTTAACTCTGCCACCGGGTAGTACCCAATTGCAGTGAATAAATACATACATCCTATTGTTCATTCCTTGAAAGTTCATACATATTTGTTTAGGTAAATCATTAAAGTATGAAGTAATGAGCATGTATCATGCAGGAATTTCATTACTGCACTCAACTGATTATATGTTCTAATACTGTATTGTTACAGATGATAGATGATTATGTGAGGTTTTATAAAATGAAACAACTTTGAAACCGCAATCACAATTCTCAAAGTTCACGTAATTATCTTTGTGTATCATCTGTAGCAATACGGTATTAGAACATATGATAAGCTGATCACTAGGCAGGTATGAAAAATAAAACTGCAGCAGCTTCCATCAATGTAAACATTTGAGTGCGCGATTTTTCATAATTTAGTTCGCCATCTGAAAATAGGGGCACTGCGATCACCTTGTTGCCATGGCTACTGAGAAATGAACTGAAAATTTAGCTTGCACAAACAAATGCATGTTACGAAGGATTAACTTACAAATTAAGTATAGACAAAATTTATTTAAATGCTTTTCATCCATATTTTGTTATAGGTATGAGAACAATATGGTAAACTAAAGAGGCAGTGAAATCTTCATATATTTTAAATAAAATCACTGTAGGAACTACTTGAAAGGATAAAAAAGGTCGACGAAACTTCAATGTAAAGGGTTAGGGTATATTTACTTTAACATATTCCTATCATATACCTGGAAAACGATAATTTTAAATACAAAGCGTGATAATTATCTGACATATGCATGAATTTTCTGTAAGTGCTTTTCTGGCATTTAGGAAACTCAAAACTTGATTTGTGGTGAACCTTAATATCGAAATATTTTTGCAATCAAGTATTTTCTGGACCTAGTACAACTGCATAGCATAGAAAATAACTGAAGGAAATTTATCAAATGACTTGTTTAGCTTCAATTTTTCAAATTACATGTTTAATTAGTATCACAAAACATAAAGGGAACATAGCCATTTTAACAGCAATAACGTCAAAACCCTTTGTGCATCCGTTTCTCAAAACATCCTGTGGCAAAGCACTTCAAGCATTATAAACACGTATTTTGTATTTAATGCTTAAGCTTTGGCTGCTTTGTTAGATAAAAAGCAAATATAGCCCCAAGCTAATCTTTCAACATGTACAGAAGTTTTAAGTATGATGAAACTGCCCTAAGCACTCCCTGTGAACAAGCAGTGATGTTTTTATGTAAACATTTGAGACCTTATGCATTGAGGTATAAAATTAATTATGCAAGAAAGGAACATTCGATATATTGAATTATATATTGAACCTAAATAACAAAGTTCATTCAGGCCATAACATTTCCAATGTGCTTTTGATATATTGTGTGACGATCCGCTTCGAATAACGTTTTAATTTTGGGTTTCTTTCTTCGTTTGAATAAAGAAAATTGTGACAGAGAATTTCATTATTACATAATTTTGTTGCTAATACACTGTTACATTCTTTTTTACTTGTTCTGCTTTTGGATTATAAATGCTTTATTGACTATTCAATGAAATAAAAGTATTAAGTGAAATCGTTAGAATATTTTAACATGCAATTTAGCGTGGCCCTTGAGATGTTCTTGCTATGTTTTCAGCTTTTGATTACACATTAACCTTTTGTTAGATATGATACATCTATTATCACAAAGAATGCAGTATTATGTCAAGTTCTATCAAGACTCTGTTCTGGAGAATATAGGTATTGCAATACAGCTGTTTACGAAATGTTGTCGTTCATAACATACCTTTGAATGCGAATAAAAATGGAATAAGGAGCTATTCAACTGCTGTGTTTTTTAATTTTGTCTTCAGTCATTTGAATTCTGAATATATTACTTAAAAATTCCTGCAGATCAGACTGAGGAGGCAATTAAAAATGGGTTCCCCATTTCCATAACCTCTCAGATTCATCTAATGAAATTATTCTCAAGAAATGGAAGCAGCATATCCGAATTGGAAAGAGCTTGGCGAATATTTTTACTTAATTAAAATAATACCTTGATTCCTTAATTATATTATATAAGGTATGAAACTCTTAGCTTGTTTATACATATTTCTTTGGGAGCAACTCAGATAACAAGATTTTTCGAGAAGCAAACAATTTCGAAACCACATTTAAGAACTGCTCTTTTATGTATACTATAAGATGGTATATCTAACTGGATTCTAACTAGGTTGTCTATTGATTACTTATAAAATAATTATGTAAATAGTAGACGTTACACATTTAAACTCAGTAATTTGCTTTTTACATTGCGAGCGCAGATTCGAGACCTAAATTAACAAAATTACTAGTTTAACTCCTTATTTCTTTTGTTTTCTTTGAAGTCATATCCTCAGCTCAAATTTTCCGTAATATTCGTGATTCGGTTGAAGAAATGGAAACAAACAATTACACACGAAGTACTGAAGGATATATGTTATGCAGTTTCCCTTTTCAAAGAAAAAATAAACAAATATAGATAAAATTTATCGATATAAAATTATTTCGATACAAAATTTGTTATTTATAACTTATTTAGCTTCATTAATATACAAAGTTTCGATTACACTTTGATTATATTGCTGAAAGAGCCAGCAAGCTCTTGATGGCCTCGCAACAACAACAACAACAACAACAACAACAACAACAAGACCCACCTGGGGTCTGAATTATAGTATTCTTAAAATTATATATCAAGGTGCTGTAGTGTCCCTAATTTTTTATGGTGTATCTGCATTCTAGGATGTTCTTAATAAAAAATGGGCAGTTAAAAAACTTGCACAAATTCAAAGGGGATTCCTCCTTCGCATAATTCGAGGATATCGTACAATCTCCACTGATGCAGCTCAGATTATCGCTAACATCGAACCTTTGGCTCTCACTGGTTTATCAACAGCAACTCTTACGAATTTAAGGGATGAACGTGAATGTGCGCCTTATCTGTCGCACTTAAAACTACAAATCCCGGAGCATCCTACCACAGCAGGACACCCATCAAGTTTTGTAACCTGTTTAAAGGAACTATGTAATTTTCATGATTATTACATATATATATATATATATATATATATATATATATATATACACTCCTGGAAATGGAAATAAGAACACATTGACGCCGGTGTGTCAGAACCACCATACTTGCTCCGGACACTGCGAGAGGGCTATACAAGCAATGATCACGCGCACGGCACAAGGGACACAACAGGAACCGCGGGGTTGACCGTCGAATGGCGCTAGCTGCGCAGCGTTTAGGCACCGTCGCCGTCAGTGTCAGCCAGTTTGCCGTGGCATACGGAGCTCCATCGCAGTCTTTAACACTGGTAGCAAGCCACGACAGCGTGGACGTGAACCGTATGTGCAGTTGACGGACTTTGAGCGAGGGCATATAGTGGGCATGCGGGAGGCCGGGTGGACGTACCGCCGAATTGCTCAACACGTGGGGCGTGAGGTCTCCACAGTACATCGATGTTGTCGCCAGTGGTCGGCGGAAGGTACACGTGCCCGTCGACCTGGGACCGGACCGCAGCGTCGCACGGATGTACGCCAAGACCGTCGTATCCTACGCAGTGCCGTAGGGGACCGCACCACCACCTCCCATCAAATTAGGGACACTGTTGCTCCTGGGGTGTCGGCGAGGACCATTCGCAACCGTCTCCACGAAGCTGGGCTACGGTCCCGCGCACCGTTAGGCCGTTTTCCGCTCACGCCCCAACATCGTGCAGCCCCCCTCCAGTGGTTTGGCGACAGGCGTGAATGGAGGGACGAATGGAGACGTGTCGTCTTCAGCGATGAGAGTCGCTTCTGCCTCTGTGCCAATGATGGTCGTATGCGTGTTTGGCGCCGTGCAGGTGAGCGCCACAATCAGGACTGCATACGGCCGAGGCACACAGGGCCAACAACCGGCATCATGGTGTGGGGAGCGATCTCCTACACCGGCCGTACACCTCTGGTGATCGTCGAGGGGACACTGAATAGTGCACGGTACATCCAAACCGTCAGCGAACCCATCATTCTACCATTCCTAGACCGGCAAGGGAACTTGCTGTTCCAACAGGACAATGCACGTCCGCATGTATCCCGTGCCACCCAACGTGCTCTAGAAGGTGTAAGTCAACTACCCTGGCCAGCAAGATCTCCGCATCTGTCCCCCATTGAGCATGTTTGGGACTGGATGAAACGTCGTCTCACGCGGTCTGCATGTCCAGCACGAACGCTGGTCCAACTGAGGTGCCAGCTGGAAATGGCATGGCAAGCCGTTCTACAGGGCTACATCCAGCATCTCTACGATCGTCTCCATGGGAGAACAGCAGCCTGCATTGCTGTGAAAGGTGGATATACACGGTACTAGTGCTGACATTGTCCATGCTCTGTTGCCTGTGTCTATGTGCCTATGGTTCTGTCAGTGTGATCATGTGATGTATCTGACCCCAGGAATGTGTCAATAAAGTTTCCTCTTCCTGGGACAATGAATTCATGGTGTTCTTATTTCAGTTTCCAGGAGTGTATATATATATATATATATATATATATATATATATATATATATATATATATATAGATGGTTCGCGTTACCAATTTGAAGATAATATATCTGCAGTAGGATGTGCTTTTGTTGTTTATGAAAACCAAACGGAACTAACTCACTCCATGTTTAAATTGTCACCTGAATGTTCTGTATTCCAGCCGGAGCTCTTAGCAATTAAAGAAGCTATAAAATGGTGTACTGTTAATGGGAACAGTGCGCGTATTGTTAGTGATTCACAATCAGCTCTACTCGCTATTAATGATAAATACAATTTAAATTCATTAGCACATGAAATCAGAACCTTGCTCCAAAACCATCCAGGACATATTTGCATGGGATGGCTTAAAGGACACAGTGGAATTTTAGGTAACGAGAGAGCTGATTGCTTGGCTAAGAAGGCTGCAGAATCCAATCTTCCTGTGACATACTCTTTATGTCCTATTTCTACTGTAGGGAGAATAATACATCAACATATTCTTGAAGAATGGAACCAACAATGGCTAACAACTCCAAATGGAAGTTTAACAAAAATATTATTTTTCCCTAGTGTATATGACAGAGGAAAACGTGAAACTCTTGTAACAAATTTTGTTTGACACAGTTTTTAAGTGAACATGGTAAATTTGGTGAATACTTATCACGGTTTCACTTAACATCCAACCCCGAGTGCATGTGTGGTAAAGAATTTCAAACTGTGGTTCATCTCCTTTTCTGTTGTCCCATTTTCTGGAGAGAAAGACAAGAATTAACATTCAAGCTAGACTCTCTAGGAACTGAATTTTCTGCTCCGCTCACATCTTTGCTAATGAAGCCACAACAGTATAAGTACTTCATGATGTTTATAAACTCTGTGTTTAAACGTCTGAAATAGTTTAAATGAATATGTATCAGAATAAAACATAATTTCTTCCTTCTAGTATTTAAAATATTTTTGTTAAAATTGTATATTTTTATGTATCAACTCTAACCGTAATATACCACTGTGTAAAATAGGGTTCATAAATCAGGATAATATATATATATATATATATATATATATATATATATATATATATATCTACAAAGTGTAAATCAACGATGCACTTTATTATACAAATGCTCATATGTAAGTACAGTGGGAAGGCGTGGTTCAGTATACACTTTGCAGGTTATAAACTATTATAGATGTTGATCAAGAGCCACATAAGAGTAAAAGGTTTTAAAATTATAATATTACGTATACATTTTGCGAAACCCTGAGCATATCCAAGCGATTTTTTCCAGTCCAATCTTTTAGATTACGGGCAGGAATTAATTAGTTTGAGATAGGGTGTAAAAGAATTCATTTGGATAGACTATAAGATATCCTTACACTTACTCACATAAACATACACACACATACACACGCAGAAACTAACACTCGCTAGTCTCTCTCATTAAACCGTTTCTGTTATCTTTTTTTGTTTTTTGGTTCATTACTACACATTTGTAGCAATATAGGAAGAGTTAAAAACAAATTAGAAACGCTGCAAATTATAATGATTCTGTTGTTTCAGCTAGTATAGCATTGTACAGTATTACCTCGTTTCAACTTTTTCTATTTCCTTTTACAAAGAATGCTTACTACTTTTACGAGCACAATCAATACTTGTAATGGATAGTTCATACAAGAGATGCAATTACTATACTCTTAGAATGTACTGTAAACCAGGAAAAGGTTGGGTAACTCCAGAACAATAAGGCGTAGTTATATTCACATGAAGTGAATGAGTGTGTGGTGTTTTAGGGCCCATCGACAACAAGGTCATTTGGGCCCGAAATCAACATTTTAAACATTTATCGTTTATTCCTATCGCTACCCACTGAGTAGACAAGGTAGATATTACATTCCGTCCAAAAAGTTTGTAACGAGATGTTACCGGAAATAGTGTTTTGGCAGCCTCTTAAGTCAAAACAGAAGATTTTTATGGAAGATATCCATGTGTAACTGTGAAGAGAGTAATTAAAAAATAAAGATAAGTAGAATGAATACGAAATTTGGTATTTAAGTTTCAGTATCTTCCAAGAATGTGAAACGAGCATTTTCAACAAAATCTCTCTACCCCAAACGATGCTTTATATGGAAAATTTGCAGAAATGTTTTATTTCCTTAAAATTGACTACTAATTTTCATTAAAGTGTTGTATTTTCAAATTATTTTCATAACGAATGAAATGTCTATTTGAATGTTCTGAGAATAGACAGAAGCTCTCTTGTTTTTGCAACTATAGAGAAAATCTTACTGTGCAAATGTAGACCACCTTATAACACATAATTTATGTCATTTTGATATCATCTTTGTTATTAAATTGAATTTTATATACCTATAGAGTTTTCTATTAGGGTTTTTATCAATCTTTAATTATGCCCTGGCCGTGCAAAGAGAAGGCATTGCACAGTGACTAGATCATAAAACAGTTGACTGGCTTAGAATTATTATGCTTGCCTTTTCCCACTCCATCTAAAAGGATATGAATTAGGAAAAATTTCTACAGAGTTTTAACTTTATTGTCATTAAATGGGTAGGAAAATAGTTTTTACAAGAGTAGAGAGACTTGTAGTGTGCATATATTAAGTGTTTTTATGAAACTGGGATTTTACACTAGCCCAATACATTAATTTAATTAATGTTAAATATAATTTTAGATAAATATTAAAGATAATTGTGCTGCATTTAAATGATGTACAGAAGCAAGTGGTAAAAGTTACCTATCGAATGCTGGGTAGGTTAATTACATTACCCAAATTTCGTGACCCTCCATTTCATCTTCATTATCATGTCACATCTCTCATCTGTAGTCTCTTTCAGGGTACAAGTGTCAGTGGTGATTCGTTGGGTAGGCCGACCTCTATGTACTCTCGCCTCATCCTTCCTCCGGGGGTTCCCACTTGGGGCTTAGGTACAATAAACCACATGATTCGGTGGCCAATTCCCACCGTAGTAATCCTATTCCTACCTATCATATACTCCAAAAATTATTAAAGGATTATGGGGGTTAATAGGAAATAATTACGATAGTGAGCTTTTTAAAAACACTGGAATAGTAGAGAAACACATGTTAATGTAACACCTCATATTTTCCTAAGGACTACGTAGTCCCTATGCACACACATTTGCATATACTACATAAAATATAATTATTTGTAACAAACTTCACTTATCTTTTAAGAAAACTGATGAGAGTTTCACAGAAATCAATTGAAACCAGCTTCGTAAACGATTGTTATCGGCAGTCACTTCCCTCTTTGTCAACGTTACGGTCGCCAGATGTAATATTTTTGTAGGTATTACCAAACAACAAACTTAAAGACAGAATCCATTGTTGGTATTTCAAAATTCATTACGCGATTTCAATTGTTTTAAATAAATATTTTTTCCAAACTATTAAATCTATCCATTTAATTGCTTTAATAGTTAGAAAAATGGTTTCTATTGAATTCTGTGAAATTTTCATAAATTGTTTTAAACATAAGTGAAGTTTGTTACAAATAATTATATTTTATGTTGCACTTGTTGCTCCGATGTTGCAAGCTTCTACTTTTACATAATATTTGCATATAAGATAAATATAACATTAAACTTCCAATAGTTTTTAACATATACTGTGATTAGTAAAACGCTATTTCATATACCTACAGCGGTAACACAAGAGATTCCTATATCGCAGTGTGCAAAACTTGTACAACATAGCTCATGGATTAAATCTTTTGGTTTTCATCTCTTTCGAGGAAAACCGCACTGAAAATGGACATAAGATTAACTCTTCCGTTTTTGTGTGGATTCTTGAATTTCGTCGCAAGTACGACCAAAATTCTGTGATAAAGTGTTATGCGACAGTAGAGAAAAATGGGACAATTTTTCCTGCATGGCTATCTATCCGGACTTATCTTGTGATTTATTGTTCGGACATCTTAAGCTCATTCTGCTGTACTAAGAAAAAATGTCGTTTCCAGTTCCCCTTGGGTAGATGTGATACATGTTTTGCTTTGCTTCTTGTTGAGCAACGCTCGAGGACTCCCAAGTGACTCAGTTCCAGCATTTGAATGAACGATCACAAAAAGAGAAGCCGGAACACTCCCTATGGATGACTGAGCGCTTCATTTAGAAATGCTTCCTGGGTATATCGTCGTTAAACATTCGTTATCGCGATTTGTTTCCTCTGTCTACATTGGAGGTGAAACTAAGGTTAGTAAGGATCAGACTAGCACTCTTTCGTAAGTTGGGGTGTAATTCGAGATGTCATCGAAAATATTTTTAATGATGGAGGATTAAATCATTACGTAACAGTGATAATAATAACAATAATAATGATGATGATAATGTTAAACTTAACAGAATAACAGAAAATAAGCATTTCATTTTTATAATTCTCGCTGCTTGGGATGTGTCCAAAAAGGAAGTTAAAAAATTTATACCGGCAAGTTTTTTACAATTCAAAAAGGTCTGATTTGCGGATCAAATAAAGTTCTGGATTAAGAATAACTTGAAACGACACCATCCTGGCTCTGGTATTTTCGGTATGTGTAGTGATAATACCTAGTATAGATAGGTCAGCCAAGCTAGTGAGTTGAAATGCGCCTTAAACTCCTCAGTCTCGAGGCTCAGTTGGTTAGTCGATCGCCTTAGTGAACCCAAAGTCGCGAGTCCAAATCTAGCTTTAACCAACACCATATGAGTAGATTTACTGGCATGTATAAGAAGTCCTAGAGGAGTAAATTCTGATATACCGGTCCAGTAATATGACCCGGGTAATTGAGACCGTCGTTAACAAAAAATATATGTATACACAATAAATCCTCGTCCAAGAATACTATGTTTCCCTGCAGACCTTTAAAACATATAGTTTAAAGCAATTCAGAGGTTACCACTAAAATATATAATGTCTTCAGAAGTCAAATAGATTTACAAAGCATCTTATTATGCAAGAATATAAATGGACTTAAAGAAAATGCTAACTCTACACTTATGTAATGAAATGACAGTCAGACATGTTGAAATTGTTTTTTTGGTGAATAAAGCAACTGAAGGATCTAAATAAGGTGAGGTAAATTCTAACTGAATATTGATGGATGTAATTTGTGTGAAATAGATAAATCATTACACCAATAATTCCAACAATTTGAGAAAGAGAGGAAGTCTGACTTATCTCCACTTTCTGTACGCTGATCTATGACGCATTCATGGAAATCAAAGTAAGCTTCTCAAATTTCTTATCTGAGAGAGTGAAGAGAAACTAATTCATGAAGAAAAGAAAGAGTAAAGCGACAATATGGCGTTATTAACCGATAAGAGGTTTTCGGTACTATTGGTTTTTACCAAAATGTGGCTTATATCAATTTCAGTTTTACATGCCAAGACTAATTTAAGCGGTTATACTGACCAAGGCAGCTACACAGTCGGTCCGAACTACTTTGTACATCTCGCATAACTGTTCCAGATAATGTGTTTACCATATTTACGCTATGTGTGTAGGTGTCAGTGAGTGAAAGAATTAGCGAGAAAGTGAATAAGTGAGAGAAAGACGCTGTTAGCAATTTTATCAGTTATACAATTTGTAGCCCAAAAATGCATACTAGTAAAAATGTTGCTTTTAAATTATATTTGTAAATGTAATTTTACAGGTAAACTAAATAGTGAAAGGCTAGACAAAACAATTGATTTGTTCACGGCATCTGAACAACGGATCTTCTGGTCTCTGTCCAGCCGCTCTTAACATTGAGGTAATATGCCAAAGTACGCCTCACTGTGCGGCATGTATTGCTTGATTGCCCGCAGTATGCTCCTGTTCGCCAGTCTTTGGGCTTGGGGACTAGCTTGCTGGGCGTTTTAGAGGACAACCCAGTAGCCATAGTAACGGCACTGTGGTTTGTTGCTGAAATTGGTTTTAATAAACAAGTCTGACTTGGATTTTCTTACTTTTAGAGATTTTAACTTAATACTCTGGTGATTGGTTGGTTTTTTTTTTTTGTAACATTTTACTCTGTCGTGCGTTTTATTTTTTTTTTTTAACCTTTGGAGTACCTTTGTTGGGTGCTTTTATCTTATTTTATCTTTTAGCTTAGTTTGTGTGGCTTTTAGCTCTTAGTGTTAACTTCGGGCCCAAATGATCTCGTAGTCGACGGGCCCTAAAGCACCTCTAATCCAATCCAACGTGCCAACATGACATTAAATTCTCCAACTGAGTGGTGAATTTTTCAGTCTGACTCTACCCTTTCATAGTGCGTGCTACACACGTCCTTCACACTAGCCGTGTGAAAGAACAATTTCCATTAATTGTACCTAATAGTGGTCCGAACCCGTGCCTTAAGACGGCACTGTAAGTCGCCATTAAGGTAGTTGTCTCATGTTTTTATGAGAACTCCTAGAACTTTACCGGAAAAAATACGAGTCAGTCGGAGAATTTAATGTCATGCTGGCACTTTGGCCATAGACGGAGACCATGGCGGCTAGACGGAGACCATGAGATACGTGGTTCAAATCCCGGCTATGGTTTGCATTTTTCAGTCCGACTGTACCCTTCATAGTGCGTCCTACTTACGGCTACTGTGAAATAACAATTAATTTCCGAACTAAATAAACTCGACAGTCAATTTCTGTTTTCTTAAAAAATGTTGGTGCCTGCAAAAGTTTCAAGTTAAACATTGCATCATTAGCACAGCTTCCTGTGTTGTTTTTATTCCTTTTGTAGTTCCTAAACTTTTCTAGAAACTCCGAATGCTTTACCACAACAAAAAGTCTAGTTGAAATAAATGACTACGCAAATGAGCCATCTGAACGAATCGTGAAACAGCGACTGCTGGCCTTGAAACGGGAACTTTATTGCGTGGTTTAAATCTTAGCCTTGCCTGTCCTCTTCACTTGATGCCTCTCGACATTTCCATGCTAAGTGAGCTATTGAATGAGACACTCCTCGACCATACTTCGCCGAGGACTGTGCGATAAGGCTATGAGTAAACACCTTCCCACAGGAAAAGCGAAAACCGCTTGCCTTTATTACTGTGGCTTCCTTCTTTAACTGACAAGTCCGCAAATCGTATCCATACGGTGATGGAATAATGAATCACAACAGAATACAAAATGTAAAATGTGTTCTCTCTCTCCTTGTCTAGTTTTCAACAATAAAAACAGTTTAGTTTACGATTTCCTCTCAATACAATTTCCACGCATAAAATTTATTATATAGTGTGGTTAATTAGAAGTTCCGAACTTAAAAATTACTGACAACAATGTAAAATGCCTTTAAGTGTATCCTTTCGGGGTAAGCTAGATTACAAGGTGCGTTGTACTCATAACATCTATTTCTTTCAGGACTGGGACCAGATAGGACCTTCTGGTTTTTTAAAAATACACGTGGCTTTAAATTAATCATTTCTTCACACTAGCCGTATATAGGCTAAGGTTTTTGATAGAGTCAACGTAAAAACTGCAATGCCATGACCGAGATTTGAACCACGGATCTTCTGGTTTCTGTCCAGTCTTTCTAACCCATTGAGCCACCATGGCCAACTTACCGTCATGACATTGAATTCTCCATTTGACTCGTATACTTCCCCGGTAGACCACTAGGGGCTCTCGTATCCGAGATTTTGAATTTTTCATGTTGAATCTATCAAAAACCTTAGCACATATAGGGCTAGTGCGAAGAAATGATTAGTTTCCATCAATTAATAAAATAATAAGAGTTAAATGATGACGCAAGTACTTACGAGAGTAAATAGCTACAAACGGTGTACCTCGAATGCGGGGGCCCCTAGTGGTCTACCGGGGAAATATACGAGTCAAATGGAGAATTTAATGCCGTGACGGCAAGTTGAAGTTCAAATCCTAGCCACGGCATTGAATTTTTCATGTTGACTATCAAATACACGTGGATTCTATGTGAATGTGTGACAGAGATGGCAGCACTGTACAGTGGATAGAATTCTCTTGTCAGCGACGAGAGTTAGACTATTTTTGATGCTTAAAATGGCAACGTTTTTATTGCAAGAACAGCGGATATTCATTAGTTTTCTCTATTTTCGTAGTGTGACACCTATTGAAATTCATCGCCAGTTGAGTGAGGCATGTGGTGATGGTACCATGGGTGTGTCTAATGTGCGTTCCTGGGTGCGACAGTTCAATGAAGGGAAAGCATCGTGTGACGACAAATCAAGACAGTTGCAGATATCGCCACCAAAATTGGCAGTTCCGTGGAATCTGTGCATACAATCCTGCATGAAGTTCTGAAAATGCTCAATCGGCGATCCTCCAAAACAACATTCTCGACTCCATGGATCATTATCGTCAGACCGGCTGGTGCGAGGCCATGACAGTCTTGGTTTGTTATCACACGATGTTCTGCCTCTATTGAATTGTCGCACCCACGATACGCATATTACACACATCCATGGTACCATCACCACATGACTCACTCAACTGACGATGAATTTCAATAGTTGTCACACCACAAAAATGGAGAAAGAGTTCTAACCGTTGTCATACAGCCACAAAGACAATAATTATTGCAGTACCTACTGGAATTAAAATATTTAGTTGACTTGCAACAATATATGGATCAAAAATACTTTATAGACGTGTTCTCATCTGCTCCCAGTACTGAAAAAATGAGGTGTTGTAACTTAAACGTACCTGTACTTTGGAAATACCTAAAGGCGCAAATCAGATGACAAATTTTCAATTTATATTCTGAAGTATCGATCATGATGGCTCAGTGGTAAGTCAAACCAAAGATTCTTTGTTTCATAGAAAGCCGTAGCTGATTTAATTCCAAACGTCGGCAGCCTGAAGACCAGTGCTGGAAATACACGATCAATATTTAACTTTTATGTAAGCGTACCTAAATCAAGATTGTCACAGTAAGAAAGGAAAGTGTTATTTATTCAGAAAATTAGAGGACTTTTGTTTGTGATCTGCTAAGAGGGAGTGTTAGATTACTTCAGCAAAATTTCAATCGATCAGCGTTTCACTATCAATTATCCTTCAGTATCACAAAATTGCATTCATTTCAAAAAAATATGGAAAGTTCTACATAGATATGTTTTTATAAATAATAACAATTGAAGATTTATTTGTTCCATTTTGAATAGCTTTCCAAAAGGAAAGAAAATCTTCAATATCATCAGAAAGGCAGCACTATAAGTATACTTCGATAAAAGTAGCTGTGTAAGAAACTGCTGGAACAAAATTCTTAATTTTAAGAACCAGCTGCATTGTCTGGTGTTTCGTTTTACACAAAACATATTAAAAAAGTAGTGAGATAACCACATTTGTCTTCTATGTGCCGCCATTTAAATCTAGGATGCCTGGATGGCGTAGACTACAATATTCATTTGTTTAATGTTTGTGTTTATCGTTGGATTGTCTTTATATTCACACATACATTCAAACAGTCTTTAAAACTTCCAGACTCAAGGGATGAACGGAAATAATCCAGAGGGGAATCGAACCTGGAACCTCTAGGTTTGGACGCTAGTATCCTTGGCAACCAACTACAAAGAGAGTTAAGAGCAACTGTTTAAAATGAATGGTTTGCGTTGCAGTTTCATTTATTGTTCTTATTTCAGTTTTTAACTTATATACTCGGCTGCATTAAATAAGCCTTTTTGTGTTCATTTGAATGATAATCCCTTACAAAAGTTTTGTTTTTTGATACGCATAATAACCTACATTACTTATACCCTTTACTTTACAGTACTTTAATACTTTCTTTCGGATTTTAAAACTTCTCTGCACTGCAAAAGAACATTTAACATTTGAAACGCAAGCATTATTCAGCAGTTATCTTGACTGTTAAGAAGGATTTACGATTTTGCTGAGAATTTTAAGCTTTTCATTTTTCAGAAGCTCGCAATGTGACAATTTGATAAAACCTTTTATTTTCTCATATTGCCCGTAATGTCACTCGACCGCACAGATATAATTTCCAGATGGTAGAGCATCGTTAATGACAGTTATTCGCCGTCACTGACGCTGGAGAAATATGGTACTACTTCAAACTCAAAAAATGTTAGCAAAGCCTGATAGAAAACATGTATTTGTATACAACAGTTACCTACAAAAATATCGCGTTTAAATATTCTTGTTTATGTGTCTACTCAGAGTAAATAACAATTCAGATTAAAAATTATAGTACCACGCTACATACTGAAGTTTATTGATCCATAATATTATGTTTCTGTGAGAAAACGAGCTGACTGTGAGGCACGAATTAGGAAGGTCTCGAGTTCGATACTCCTACAAAATGCTATCCCCGGCCTTGGATTTTTCCTAGTCGGTAGGCGCATACTATAACATTTACTCTCTAATTCCTCTTTAATTATCTTTCTCAATGAGTTGGATACATTCTTCTAGGTTTCGTGTTGTGTGGCATTGCCGGGCACATGGTACGAGTGCTTGCTCCTCCTACTCCTCGTGGATATTACAGGGTTGTGTGGTTTAATGGATCGTTCATCGCTTTTTTGCTGGTTTTTGTGGTCCGGCCATATCTTTAAATTCCCTTTAGTTCCTTCTGCTCAACAAGCCTTTCTCCTGATGGTCCCTCGAGGTGTCCCTCTGGGGTGCATATCCTATATCCAGTCGTATGATGCATCTTAATCGTGCATTGCCACTTATTTACGCATTTTATGGAACGAAGATTTGTTAAATAATACAAAAAAATAAATCTAAATGTCACGATACAACCTGAACAGGTGTTACCTCAAAGAGCTATGCCATTGTTCACTCTGCGAGTACCCTTCATTACGGAAACGTCTAACTGATTCAAAATCTGTCAGGAAGAAACCGGTAGACCTATACAGTTAGAGAAGTGATACATGCAAAGTAGGTGTTACTAACTTGTATTCTCACTCTAGGCCTAACATGGCGGAAAACTAAGCTCTAGGGTATCACTTGAAAGTTTTGCTACTTGTTGAATAAGGTAAAGTAGCCTCAATGGGAGCAGTCAAAACCTTCCCCTTGTTATTCTAAACATAAAACATACACTGTATTTATAGTGACTGCACCAGCATCGACGTCCTGCGTGGTGGCGTAGTGGCCTAGGGCATTTTGCTTTAGTTTTGGATTACGCCCGGGTTCGATCCTACCCTTGGGGGTGCTGATTTTAAGGATAATTGTGCCCACTCAGCATCGTGAGGAATTTGAGGAGCTGCGATAGTTAGCGAATCCCGGAAGAGAAAGCCGACTTAGTCGACGATATTTCCTCCCCGAATCGCCGTGGATTATTATATATTTTACAGTTACATGTAACCTATTTCCCCTATACTCCTGGACAGTGATGCTCAAGTGAAAACAATAGAGGGGAGTTAAAAATCACCTCCTTCCACACGTTGCGACAGTATAAGCTACTTACCGTGGTTACCGATTTCCAGTGATGACAATGCTGTGCCATTCTACGTACAGGAAATCAAAGTCGTATCCACCAATCATCCACATTTCATCCACTAGGGCTGTTTGTTATTGCCTTGGAGCAAATGCCCCACTGTTGAGCACATTTTCTCTCTGAAGCTATAAGAAATTTTATAAAACGTTATGAGTATGCGGAAAACCGATGAGGAGATAAAAAACGGATCCCAAAACGGATTTCCGAATTCTTATGAATTATAGACACGATATCGTACCAAATAAAACAAAATATATAGTACGCTTTACTCACAGGACCTTGAATGGTCGCTTTTACATTACTTACATAAACATTTACAACAGAACTTACTGTTCTCTTCACTTCATGCTAAAAATATAAAAACTTTGCACAATTGTTTTGTTACTTATTTTGTTAAAAGTGCAAGAATGAAATAGATAATAGCTATACCACATAGAAGGTATTTGCAAGGAATTGTCTATCACTTTCTTTATAGCGTGTATTTGTCTCTTGTCTTAACTAATTATTATAGGGATAGGGATATCGTTACGGAGGGAATTCGGTACGTAGGCCACCATGCTGGGCCCATTGTTCCTATGCCCCCGAGTGGTGGTACCTCCGGGAGGAAGGATGAGGCGAAGGAGACAGAGGGTGGCCGACCCAAGGAGCTACCACAATACAGAGGGCAGGGTCCCTACAGTTTACATTGGAGAGAGACTTCCCCCGTCAGGGCAGGACAACGAACACGTTCCCCAACAGCGGTACGGTAACGAGCTTAGCAATCGAGCCGTAATGGTCCCGAGCAGGCGATCCTAGCCCCAGAGATCCCTAGCTGGCGCTCGCGAAATGGTCCAAGTAGATTAACGCCAGAGGTTCTGCTCCCATTAGTTCTGGGCCCGTATGAAGAAGGACCCGGGCCTCCTTAGACCAGGGAGTTACCAAGCTGCCCCAAAAGGGCGCCCGGCGCCTTCGTAGGGCTTTCCGTAGGACAAGACTTTAAGCTTTATCAAGCGGCCCCCCCCCCATCTGGTCCTGTGGACTCAGGACGCGATGGAAGTGGATACGCCACTTACGCGCGCCAACACCAAAGGCTAGCGCTTACGCGCGCCAAAACCATGATAGGGCCGCCTGATGATCTAGCACACCTACTAGCTATGCTGGCTAGTACGCGGGAATATTAATGGCTTCCCTCAACCCCGTCCGGGGACGTACCCGATCTCCCATGGGTATCGGGAACCACTGCACCCTGGAGTCCAACCCAATCCGAACAACTCCCCAGCAGGGAGGGGCTCGAATGTTCGGCCAGAGGTTCCTCTAGTAACGTCAGAGGTAACACGAATGATAAAGGTCCGCAGCGCCCGCACCGGTAGTTAAAGAGGACGGATCCCCTCCAAGTAGAGAAGCGGATATCGCAACCAGCCTACCGGAGGAGGAAGTGGCTTTCCTCAGAGCATATCATCCTGCCATGCACCGCCGAGACACCCGCCGACACTTCTACCCTGAAACAGACCACCAGATGAGAGTCGATGTGAAATGATAATGGAGATGAAATGGAGGGACAGGAAATTCAGGGGATGTAATTAACCTACCCAGCATACGCCTGGCAACCCGGGAAAATCCCCGAAAAACACATGGGTCAGGTAGGTCGGCCGCAAGAATCGAACCCGGGGCTCCCGAATGCGGGCTAGAGTAGAAACCGCCTGAGCCATCCCGCTCGGTCTTAACTAGTTATGATGAAGTATACAAAATTATTTTCGAATTAAAGAATTCATGGTAAATTCAAGATATGCATTCTGTATGATCTCAAGCACAATGAAACAGATTAAGTCAGAAGTCTTAGAATCATTATTGAGCAATTTCAAAATTTTCTAAAATGTTTTTAAAGAATAGTTTAGGATTAGTATTTTTTTAATAATCTTTACATGAACCATTTAGAAGATGTTGTCCCTAAATACCAAGTATACTTTTTATTGGTCACGTTTTTACGATATGCTCTTTATAAGGAAAACGAATCTTTGGAATTGTTGGTGGCATGATTCTTTCTGTATTTACTCAAACTACGTAGTAGAGAAAGTAATACATATAAATCAAAAATCAAAACTTAAACTCTGTCAGGACTTTCCTGAAAGAAGCATTTAATTTTCAACTTTTATGCAACTCCCTTCTTTAGCGGAGCACTGTTCATGCGCGATAAGAAGGAAGTGGAGCTAACGAGGAAGCATTCTCTGTTATAACGAAAGGTTACAAAAACAGCTGAACATCCGGGGCGTGTGTACCTCCAGCGAGCGGATCTCATTTGCGACAGGGGACTAATCTCGGGTTTTAAAACAAACTACGTTTGTTCTAAAAATGTAGAACTCGCTTGCAAAAACTGGGCATCTAATAAAAAGGGTGGTGGCAGGGTTATCCAAACATTTGTTGCACTTTAGTTAATACACATGCACCAGTTTATTATTTTGTAGACATTCAGTTTTTTAAGATAATATATTTCTGAAAATAAAAGAACATCATTAAAATTTAGAAGATTACGACTATTTACAATAAAATAACGGGAATGATGAGCTGTAAGAAAATATATTATTTCCCTTCACATTTGAACTACGAAATAACTGAAGCCATAAATGAAAATACTGTATTTTACCTTTTTTGCTGAAAAAAGGTTCTGAATTTTAATGATAAATATACATGATTAAAATGATGATTGAAACAAAGCCAATTCAACAAGTTTACTTAACACACCACATTTATATTGAGAATGTAGACATAAAATGTAAGCTGCATAAAATTTACTCGATGTAAGGTACAACCAATGAGCTTATAATAAATCAGGAGTGGAGAGTCAGAATATATTTCGTAAATAAATTACCATAAATAGCTGTCTGTAGCAAGTGAACTTAGAAAAGGCAATCAAATTATTAAATTCTGAAATAATTAAATCATAAAAGGAGTGATCAGAAATGGTGAAACAGAGAATGGACTTGTGAGAAAGGAAATATTCTCGGAAGGTTTGTGAGATAAAACAGTGAAGAACAAAATAAAATGAGTAACCAACTCTTTATGGAACCTGTTGACAGAATCCCATGCTTTATTTCATATTGTGAACAAGGAGTAATATAAGTTTTACTTGAAAATATCAGTCATAAGAACGCATGCCCCAAAGTATTAAGTAGATGATGGCTGCATAAACATTCTATGGTGTAGTAGGTTCTATCCAAATAGAGTTTAAAAGAGAAATGTGTTTTGACTTTGCTGGTAAATCCTCAGGAGGGTTTGTTGAAAATTAGGGTCGTATTTCCCAAGGGCAGTAGCTGTGTGCAACGGAAGTAAATAAATAATGATAATTACTTCGCAGCTGCACATTATGTATTTTTACACATTGAATGCTCCTGATGGTACTCTTAACCCAAAATAAAAATACTAACATTACATATAAATAATTTATCTTTAAGCTACTATATTATGAAATGTAACATGCGTGACTCCAGTGACGATAGAATTAATCACGTTTAATTCTCGCTATATGAAGGACGTATACACCTCTTCCAGGAACCAGAATAACAGCTACCACTACAGTAGGCACCTTATGTATTTCACGCCCAGATTCTATCTTCTATATTTTCTGTTCTAGACAGTGTTTTTTATGATGGTTAGTTGTTTTTTATTTTAGAAAATGGCAATCATTTATATTTGGTTGATTCTATTTTCTGTTCGTCTGAATGACTTATTTCCCCAGCGTTGTATTACGTTTCCGTCACTTAAACTATGGCTTTGAAGGATATTAGTATTTTGTTTACTTAAAGTCTTAATATATGGATATGCAAATAAAAATGTAGAAGCCCCGTTAGAATCAAACCCTAAATATAGCATTCTTGTTATTAAACTTGTCCTAAAGAGCAATTTTTTTTTTTTCAAATTATATTCCAACTCTGTTTATTATGACTTCTTTTGTTATATCACCAACTAAAGTTAGCAAAATTCGACTTTCATGACCATCTGTGCTTCCACCTAAACACAGTTGATTTCTTAATACGAGACATAGGATTCCCGTTGAATATTATTGCCATTCCTCCAGGTACTTTTATTAATTTATGTCCTCTTTTTTACTTAGAACTTATATGATCTGAACCAAGTATGGCATACCCTCTCAAAGCATCTTCGTATTACATCATACACTTTTGATTAGTGGCTCTTGCTTACTTCTCTTAGACGGCTTCCAGTACACTAGATTTTGGTATATCTTTTGATATTACTACCCTAGCTAATATTAAATAAGGTACAAAGTCATGGAACTTAGTGGAACATACAAGACAATTAAATTTGGATAAACATATGACCCATTCACACCTCCAATTTCCTCTGTGGATTTCTAGCCTTGGCGTAACCTTCATTCTTGGGATGTGATGCACGAGAATGGGGACGTAAAAATAAAATCCTTCTTCTATATTTTACAGAGCTCTTTACATAAAAATTTAAAACGGAGTTAAAGTGTATCCGGGAGGGCTAATATTAATGTTGGATGCCCTGCAGTGGGCACACTGTTTCAGCGCTTTGATCACAAGCTCAGCCAATTTGACTGTTGTAAGCTGCTCCTAGCAAGTTACAAACGATGCAGTCGGTAAACCATATCCGGACACTTCTAGCCCGACGCAACTTCTGCACATGAATCCTCACATCATGCTTTTACAGAAACAAAATGGAAAGAAAAGATCCCTGTCCTATACACACAAGAGCAGAGTAAACCTAAATGTATACTCAGTAATAAATTTTGATACTACTTAATAGTGTGGTTTATATTAAGTAGATTTGGGCACCTTAGATTACCTGAAAAACTAGTTGCTTCAATTTCCTCATTAGATCGTCAATGTAGCCGTAAAATTGAATTACTAAATTACAGGAGCAAGCCTTTAAACGCTGCTTGAAATTATTTGGAAGTTTTCTGACTGCAACACTCTCATAAACCATGAACACACAAGAAGTACAACATAAGAGGATCATAAAAGTATTAGGAATATTATACGCGGCTTATTTTACATAAACATTAATCATGAAGGGAGTGGATGCATAGATGTTGAGCTACTTCTAATGGCTTCTAGGCTAATCACAGTAATTCTAAGCGTATATATGATATCTACTGCTAGAAGCAAGTATGTATATGCAAGCGTTTCTGAAACTGAACAGCTTATGAAGTTGGTATCGAATGTGACTATTTTCTTCTTAAATGCCTCGTCCGTGACATTTTGGAAGTGCTGCATATGTCAATCAAACACAAAGAGCATAATAACCTCTTTACCATTGGACGACAATTTTGATGTATTCAATATCTCCCCATTTATGATCTTACTGTTGGCTGCTACAGTTTTGAATATAGGATACGGGGTAGGTGGTATATGTGAGGTGTGAGAACACCTGTTAAATTCTCTGATAAATTTAGGCTATTTGAATCGAACTATTTGGTTGTTTGAACAGGTAGAAATAGGCATTGAATCTTATGCTTAGAAAGCGTAACTATTAAAGGATTATATCTATAAACTTTCGAAGTATAAATACATTTTTGGTTTAAAATAACAATGAGAAGTGTAAGCAGCTGTGAGAATGAAATTTTAAACAGAAAGCGCCTTTGTAGTTATCAGTAGCTTCTTACTTATCCATTAAGTAACTAGAGGTTTGAATTTTAAGTATGTACAAATCATAGAAAATAGCAATTCTAACTTAATCGAAACATTTTATAATGTTTTATAATGCATTTTATTTGTTTGGACGTTCCTATTGTTATTTCCTTATTTATTTAGTGTACCATTATGGAACACGTGCCCATACATTGCCTACAATATTTCAAAAATATTATTTGTATGAGCCATCCTATAAACAGTGGATGATATCACAAATAGTTCAAAATATAAAAAATAAGTATGTGTACTTTGTACACCCTACTGACGTAATCAGGAGCATTTCATGCAGAAACCAAAATAAAATAGATCACTCTTCCATTGAAATACTCATTTTTAATTATTTATCTCATTTGTTTTTACAATAAAACAGAGAATAATACTTTTGTTTCTCTTTGAACAGAATTTCAGTGTACGCTTTAAAAATAAGGCAGCCACTATATTATCATTACACAAAAATTCAAAGTTTAAAGGACTAATAATAATAATAATAATAATAATAATAATAATAATAATAATAATAATAATAATAATAATAATAATAATAATAATAATAATAATAATAATAATAATAATAATAATAATAATAATAATAATAATAATAATAATAATAATAATAATAATAATAATAATAATAATAATAATAATAATAATAATAATAATAATAATAATAATAATAATAATAATAATAATAATAATAATAATAATAATAATAATAATAATAATAATAATAATAATAATAATAATAATAATAATAATAATAATAATAATAATAATAATAATAATAATAATAATAATAATAATAATAATAATAATAATAATAATAATAATAATAATAATAATAATAATAATAATAATAATAATAATAATAATAATAATAATAATAATAATAATAATAATAATAATAATAATAACCTGGGAATAAAATAGCAATTCAGTTATCATCACAAGTACGCAAACTGCCTCCTTTCTAAAGTACTAAGCGAATGTAATTTTGATATAACAAAACAGTATGCCTTCAATAAATATTATGAAAGCAGATATCGGGGAGAACATAATGCTGCTGTTATAAAAAACAGAACCTTGCAATATTTTTGTTTAAATTATTTTGGTTAGCCGTTTTAGCGAACACCCATCCAAATTAAAAAAGTAATTCAGAAACAGTAGTGAACATAAAACAGTTTTATCACACCAGATAAGCATACGATTCTTATTTGTAGCTATGGTGTGGTTGCTGGCATCTATCTACCTCTGAAAGCAATTATTTTTGTAAATATAACATACAAAATTAAGCGTTTGAGGCACAAAGTTAAGTTGTAGCTGCAAAAAGTCGTAACTTTTAAGAAGGTGGAGTGAATTTTCATAAAATCACTACAGATACTAAAGCACTAATCTGAAGAACTGATACGGATACTAAAATCAGTAGGTATAAATAGATAAATATGTCAAAAATTCTAAGAAAATACTATCCCACTATTACAAGTGGCGTCCAGAAAGTAGTTCTGTTTCAATTTATCTCCGCTGGAGCCCTGCGATCGCATTTCCGCACATGCGCGGTAGACGCTCTGTATCAAGGAGAAGAAACGTGCGCCATTGTGAGATCGCTGTCAGCCACGTACGCTTTGTTGTGCTTGTTTACAATGTCGGTGTTGATTGAAAATCCCACCGCTTGTAAAATCAGATCTGTGATTCTTTTTCTGAATGGTAGGAAAGAGAAACCAATTGAAATTTATCGGCAAATTTGCGATGTCAAAAGGAGTTGTGTTTTTTCATGACAACGCACGTCCATACACTGCAAATGCGACGAAAAACATCCTACAGGCTGGGACGTGTTTGACCACCCATCGTACAGCCCTGACCTCGCTCCTAGCGACTTTCATCTGTTTTTGCATCTCAAATCTTTTTTGGCGGTCAACAATGACGAAGAGCTGAAAGAAACTGTACAACAACTGGTTGAAGACACAGGCAGCAAACTTATATGAAGAAGGTATTTGTTGTTGTTGTTGTTGTTGTAATTTACGTCCTACAAAAGCTTGTGCCTCGCTATGACAAATGCCTACAAAATTTCGGCAGTTATGTGGAAAGGTAGTTTAAGAGTTGTAGAATGTTGTATAATAAATAATTTTTCTGTATCTGTACACAATTTAATTTTGTTACCAAACAGAAGATACTTTCTGGAGGTACCTCGTATTTTCACATGGTGTGACAAAAAAATATCCTTTTAAAATCGTTGATTACAATTCATATAATAAGAAAGTAATTTTGTGTCATCCAAATATTTAAGAGTATTTAGGAAAACATTTCATAAGAAAGCTATAAGCTACCTAAAACTCTTTATCACTCTAACTTAATGCATCAGTTATCTCTAGAAGATATTAAAATTGAGAAAGTGTATAAATACATTCATACGTCTAGAACAAAAGTGTCACGAAAGAAATGTTTTAATGGTGTTAAAGGTGATAATCAGTGCTCAACAAACGAATTTTGGAGATATGTGGAACAAGAATTTCACTATTTCATTGTATTGGTTACTTAAGAGTATATCTTTGTAAAGGCAAACTTAGTATGGCGTTTTGTTTAACAGTGAGTAACAAACATTTTGGCGGTGGACTAGCGGATGGAGCATTTAATTACAAGTATTTTAATATCACGCCTGCGAATTTAAAATAAAGGTACAGGGTATGTCACTGCCTCGGTAGCATCTGCTTCGCTTTCAAAAATTTCCGAGTTCTAATTTCGATCAGCGTGAGTTACGTGAATAAGGTTTTTCTAGGGTTTTCCCTCATCCTGAAAGATGAATGTCAGTAACTCTAAGCTCTATGTACCCTGTGATCATTTGAACATTTCATTCATCGTCCGATATGACTCAATGCTGGAGGTTTACCCTTATCCTGAAAGATGAATGTCAGTAACTCTATGATATATGGACCCTGGGTTCATTTGTGTATAATTTCACCGTTTTCATTCATTGTTCGATATGACAACGTTGGAGGACGTAAATTAATATATATGTATATAAGATAAGAACTAACTTAAACGAATAAATGGTCTGAAGATGAATGTTGTGTTCCGAGCTTATGGGCCGTGGTCTAGAAGTTCTTGAGTGCACCGACGTTTCGCCAGAAACTGCGCCTAGCATCATCAGGGTGCTGATCCGTCCGCTGTGAAAGTCAGAAATCGAGGTCGAATGGTTGTCCCAGAACAAATGTTCTGTTCAATTCATAAGGTTCCTAAGGGGTATAAATTATTATCATCATTCAAGTTTTGGATCCTAGGATCCGTTCTGCTACCATTAATCAACATCTCTCGATCTCTTCCTCGGTCTTCCTATGTTTCTGTAATCAGTTGAGAGGTGTGCGGTCACTGTTTTAGGGAATCTGTCCTTATTCAACCTTATTCAGTTGTTCTCCGTTGTTTTATTCTGTTTAACCCTTCATTTTAATGAGTAGAGCCAGACTGAAAAATGCAATGCCATAGCCGGGATTTGAACAACGGATCTCCCACTCTCCGTGCGGTTGCTCTAAACCACTGCGCTACTATGGCCAACGTGCCGATATGATGACTCGTATGTTTCCCGGTAGACCAGTAGTGGTTCTCATATACTATGAGACACGCACCTTTTGTGGCGACTTACTATGCTATAAGTACTTAAATCCCCTTAATTTAATGTCATGTCGGCATGTGGGCTAGAGTAGTTTAGTGGTTTAGAGCAACCGCACGCAGAGTGGGAGATCCGTGGTTCAAATTCCAGCTATGGCATTGAATTTTTCAGTCTGGCTCTACTCATTGAAACGTCAGTCTATACACGGCTAGTATGGAAGAAATGATTATTTCCTTTATTTTAGGTTAAGTATGTTGAAATCTTCCTTCATTAGGGATATACATAAAATAATTAAATATAACATGTCCTTAATAATGGGGTAACGATGGAAATTATATTGTCTATAATCCGGAAAATGAATACAGCTCAATGTAACTGCTCTAATGTGTAGAGCAATGATTTAAGAAGTAAGCTTTGCTATTTTCTCGTATGTTATTGATGAAAATATAGGATTCTGTTTAATAAAATGTGACATTTTAACGCCTAGACCTACATATTATCTAATTATGTTTGGGTTCTGTGCCGTTCTCAGGAATATTCGTGACAAATATGAAGTATTAGTGTTAGTAATCTACCAGAGAGTCAAAACAATTATTATTATTATATATCCTAGAGCTAAGCTCCATAACCCTATATTAATTAGAAGTACTTACTCTTTCGAATATAGTAACTGCATAACATACCTGAAACAAAGAGAAAAATAAATAAATAGTTAATAATCTGTACAAAGTTGGCATCATGCATTGATGATAAACCCTAACTGATCAATACTCCTTAAAACTATTAAATATCCATATATTTAAAGCTAGCAGTTTCAGTCAATTGTTCCTATTCTTGTCTTTTAAACAGAAGAAATTAGATTGCTTTGTGGAGTCGTATACTGTAAGGAATATATATCATATGTTCAATCAGAATCAGGTTTCTTTCTAAACAGTTAAATGTGATTGGGATAGTTAGGTTAGGAACGATAAATTTAATTTAAAATCAAATAAAAACGCTGATAAATTGCTAGAGAGGGCGATAAGAGTCTAAAACCAACTGAACGTTAAAGGAAATTACTTTCTAACATCAGTAATTAAATGAGAAACACATGACTAATAATGATCAGTTACCACCTTAGTAGTAGAAAGGACTGAGGCTCCAGCAAATTGAAGACTTTAGATTAAGTACCAATAAATTGAAAGAGGACACTTTTATTGGCTCATAGATCTATGTGAGAACTACAAACCTCTTATTGGAAAGGGCCAAAAAGAAAGAAAAGCGTGTCATTGCATCTGCAGTAATCTACACGAGACATACGGTCTGGAAATTCAGAAAAGCTTTGTAAACTGCAAATTCTTATGTAAAGCTGTTCTTTAAATTAACATAGCTTTTCTCTTTTTATTTTATAATGTCGAGAATCTCTCGTAGTGTAAAGAAAGGGAAAATGGCAGAAAGCAGATTAGACTTAAACTATTGCTAATTCTTATTAAAAATCAGGTTAGTTCGTTCTGAAAGTTATCGACGAAAAAGTGAATGAGAATGACGGGAATAAAATATGAGATTAGAGGATACCTTGAGCAATATTCTGACACTGTGGTTCACACCAGAATAGTTGAACGAGTTTTAAATAGTACTGGGTGCAATGCCCGAGTTCCTAGCAAGAAACCATATGTTATTAAGGAGAATGAGAAAAAGCGTATAGAATTTGCTAAACAGTATGTGGTGAAACCAACAGGATTCTGGGATAGGTTCTGTGGTCGGACGACAGAAAATTCTGCTTATACAAGAGTGATGGACGTCTTAAAGTGTGGAGACTGCCAAATACAGAATGGGAACCTAAGAACATGGTAGCTACAGTGAAACATGGTGGCAGTAGTGTGATGGTATGGGGCTATATAGCTTCATCTGGCTTTGGAGAACTGGTGTATATAGATGAGATAATGGACAAATTGGATCGTGTACAACACTCCTCACACTTTGAAGACACCACTCCTATAGAGAACATCTGGAAGGAACTCGAGGAACGTTTGAGGAAGCATCACGTCGGAAGCAAGGACCATCTGAAACAAGTTCTTCAAACGGAGTGGAGAAATATTGACTCTGCAGTCACTAAAAAGCACATACAGAAAATGCCCAAAAGATTATCAGCAGTAATTGAAAGAAAGGGGATGATAACTAAATATTAGCTGTTCTCTGTTCGAGTACTTATGTCCAGATGTAAAGTAACCGTTTTATTTCGTCTTGTAGTGCAAATTAGTTTCAGTTGCTATCATATGTTTAATAAAAGATACAAGTTTATTTTGTAGTTGTATTTACGCATGCTTACTCTGCGTAGCTTTAAAATAATACAATTAATAAATATTGTGACTTTGTGGGTTCGTGAAATCAAAAGTCCAAGTTACAAACACAAAAAATTTTACTTTATTTCCGTAGAAATACGCTTCGTACACATACACAATACAACATACAAGGACAACAAACACAGCCGCTTACCCGCAGGCGTTCAATTATCGACTGAGACTCTTTGACCATGACCATGACGTGCTGGCTGGCTGTATATAGCCAGAAGGTTTTTGCTGCCTGCCCACCCGTTAAGGGTTTTACGGCAGATAAGGCATTTGAATGGAATTTTGTGGGATGGATATGGGGTAGGTTTTTCGATTAGAAGAATTTTGTGAGGTTACAATTTGTACCTTCGAGATGAAAGGACAGGATGCAATTCCCTGCACCCTGGTGTTTTTAATTTTGTTTTGGGTTGGGGAGAATTTTGTTGCCAAACAACTTAGGAGATTATGTGGAGCTCAGCTTTTGCTGCTGTTAGGATTAGCTCCTGGGTTATCTTGGGTGCCCGCATGACATGCGGGGGACCCGATGTTGTCTAGAACGGCGTCTAGTGGGGTCATAATCTCCCAGTGATCTAACAAGGGCACTTCTGTGAGTTGGTAAAGTTGCGTAGAATTTTGAAGCCCAGCGCCTAACTTCGTCCTCCACATATGGAAGTCCCGAGGCTTCGTGAAGCATCCTGGTAGGAAAATAGCGACCCACAGAATAGATAGACCATAGCCCTCTATTCTGTGCACGTTGAAGCCTACCAACCAGCTATCTGCAGCCATGCCCCAGATCTCGCAGGCATATAACATCACGGGGATTACCAGCGCTTGGAAGAGGTATAACCTCAGGCCAAGCGGCATCGAGCTCGACCCTAGCATACGATACAGGGAAGCGATAGCTCCCTGTACCCTTGCCGCCAGGTCTCTGATGTGCTGGCGATAGGTTAGGCCTCTTTGGCAGCCAGGCTGCCTTTTTATAGTTTTTCTAAAATTCCAGAAATTTCTCAAACAATTGAGACCGGCTAGAACAAAGGCGAACTCTTGCGAAATCCGTCTGCTCCCGCCCACCATTTCGGCAAGCTTTTGTCTCCACACTGCACTGCCGTCTCTGTGATCATGTTACCCGCGCTGCCTCCAATAAACAATGAGCTGGCGACAATATGTTTACGTTCGAATACTTATGTCAGCCTCTGTACCTCTACTGATTAAGAAACATAAGTTAATCAAAAGAACAGATTTCAACAAAGAAAGGAAAATATGTGTAGAACACTACTTTTATATTGCAAATGATCAGAGCAGAGACTTCATGTACAATTGTCACCAGTAAAACGATAATGGCTGCGAAAAAAGAGGGAACATAAACTTTTATCAAACCGGGTCGATGCAAGGCAGCGAATTTCTTGGTTTGTAGTCTCTCAATAATAAAGTACCCGCAAACAGATTTCAAAATGAAGCGATGCTTTGCAGTAATAAATGCTTGGGTTCTCTTTGTGCACTACCAAGAAAGGGACAGAACTCGTAAAACTGCACCAAAGATGATATTAGAACCATTAGTGGCTTTGGCGTGCTGGAAATGATTTACGGCAGTGCTTAAAACAACATCGACTTTGTGACAAACAAATGCAGTAAACATAGAACGCAGTCAATAGTCAGTAGACCGGCTGAGTCATCAGCTTGACGTTTATGACGTAAACTGAAGGAAATACAACCTTTGCCTTTTTACGACCCAAGCTCCATCTGGAATACTTCAAAATGTTTATCACTGTAAAAATATACCTGCCATAGGAGTTCCATGTACAGGACATTATCATTTTAACCTTCCACAGCTCTTCATTGCACTATTATTTTCACATAACTTTATAGTCAGTTTTGCCACCTGTCTAAAAATACAGCAATCAAACCCAAGTAGTGATGTGTTAATAGTATTTCCAAATGTATATGCCATTAAAAGTCAGTTGAAGTCTATGAAGACAACTCGATTACTAAGACCTGAAGCTTTCCATAGCGACAAATATGTTCAATTTCTTCTCGGGCAGCAAGCCAAGTAAAAAGACGATTAGAAGTCAACAGTTCGGGACACACTGGATATAACACAAATATAAACAAAGACAAAACACTATAAAAATTCGCATTACTGAACAAAAGACTTTTCAGTAAATTAAATGCCAGGTCAGAAGATGGCGTGCTTAATCGTGATACTGGATTTCAGTGCAGCTTCTCTTGGAAGCCGGCTTTAAAAATGAAAATCCGTCGACTTAAGAAGCACAGATCATACAGCTTGATAATCAAAACACACAAACAACTGGACGTTGAAGATCTGAATGCCAGACCTTCGGTCTCAAGCCAGATCAGGGTTTGGCCCTCTCCACATGTGTGCGTCTGTGGTTTGCGAATCCACAAGATCGCGACGCTGCCTTGAACTCAGGCCTGCCCATATTGGGACAGTGTCTGAAAGTAGAGGCGAGCAGACAGCAGCGCCACACCCCGTGCAGGCACAGCTGTGCCTACGGACACAGCGCCGACGCGTGCAGCGCGCCTCCACGGTGCCATTACTGTGCATCCCCAAATACAACAGCATCCTGCAGAGCCCACGATCTCCGCCACCGCCACCGCAGGTACTGCGCCACGTGTAACGACCTAGGAAATTTCACAGGACAGGTGCAGTGCCCTGCATATCCTCGCGGAGTCACACAGAACACAGCTCCCCGGAGAGCAGCAGCCAACGAGCCTGCGGGATGGGGCAAGCCCTTTTTTGCCTCCGAGAGGACCTGCAGGGTGTCACCTCCAGACTCCACACCCTCGAGGAGCTCCTGTCAGCCGTACTCCACGCCGCCAACCACCGGCCTCCAGAGGAAGAGGTTCAGGACCTCGACTCAACGCCTGGGCAACCTGGAGGAAGCCGTCACCACTGCAGCCCATCAACAGGACGCCACCCACGCTGCCTTCACCAGCCTCCAGGACACACTTACCAAGACGCACGGACTACTATCTGAAAAACTCACCCAACGTGACCAACTCTCAGCCGCATTAATCCAACTGCAACAGACAACGAAGCCACCAACTCCCAGCTGCAACGAACCGAGCACTTAGCCGTCGAACATAAAGAGATTATGGCATCACTACAACGGAGGATGCACCGAGTGGAGACACAGCTCACCGACTCACTACCCAGTCAACCACCGGACTCATCCACCATCAACAATAGACTTGACGAGCTCCACTCGCAAATAGCTCAAATGGACAACAGCCTCCATACCAGACTTCACGACTTGAAATCCGCCGAGCAAATAATAGCCGACTATGATGCACAGAACACCAAGAGGGTCCAGACGCATTTCCCCATCATTTAGAGACCACCACGTCCACAACCACACACCTGATGGCCTCAACATCAACATCACACTTCCGGTTGAACTGCCGGAGATTATGCCCTCCAGTACATTTTCAACAAATTGTTAATAAAGACTCTTACTTCCACCCCTGACTACCATTCTTCACTTTCACCCTTACTCTCCACGCGCCTCGTTCAGGGCCTTTAAGTCATGTTCGACACCTGGCAACCATTCCTTACCCGCTCGCCGTTATTGACGGCCAGCTCTTTATCTTCACCATCACTAACGGGAGTGCTGTTAACGGGATCCCACTAAGCCACTCTAACTACCTTCCCTAACTTTTTCACCTCATATCCCTTAGTAGTTAGGGGGGGGGAAGCCCTTCTGGCAGTTGGAGTGTTTTGTAAGGAAAGATAATATATGGCAGAAGATGAGGTTGGAGTTACATATAAGCAATCTGATGTGTTATTTTATGTGCCTGAGCGTTTGTAGAGCTCTGCAGGATCGATGTCGTACTCACCTAGACCGCGGATGAGGGAGTTGAAGTTGTGGGAGAGGTTTTGATAGAAGCAACGTGAAAGGGTATGGATGTACTCTGTTACTGTGGAGATACGTAGGTCTCGTCGGATAACTAGATTGGGGATGTACCAAGGGGAGTCTGTGGCAATGCGGAGGAATCGAGATTGTAGAATTTCAAGGTGGTGTAGGTGAGACTTGACTGCTACTCCCCATATTTCACTGGCGTATGTGATGGCTGGCCGGAGTACTTGCTTATACAGGAGCAGTTTTGTAGGCGGAGACATCACCGATCGTCGGTTATAGAGAGGGTAGAGCATACCGATTCTTTTGTTAACTTTATTAGCCACATATGTAATGTGGTCTCTCCACGTCAATTTGATGTCAAGTAGAACACCAAGATACTTAACGCAAGTTTTCCAATGGACGTCCTCACCAGCTAGACGAATAGTTGGAAGGTACACTATTCGTCTTCTAAAGAAGGTGATGGCCTGGCTCTTCTGTGGGTGGACGCGTAGGCACCAACTTTTGATAACCAAGTTACGTAGTTACGTTTATTTGACCGAATTAATTTTCTGTACTCACGCCATCTCCTGACCTGGCATTTAATTTACTAAAAACAGTCTTTTGTTCAGTAATACGAACTTTGATAGTGTTTTGTCTTTGTTTATGTTGGTGTTATTTAGTATTTCATTTGTCACTGTACATGAAGAATAAAAATAATTATACTGAATGATGCCAATTTAACGATGAGTAACTTATTAGCATCTTCAAGTAAAATTTGTTCATGTAATTCTAATGAGACTGATAAAAATTAAATAGATTTTACTTCCTCCCGATACCTACATGGTATCGACATCGAAAAATAATTCAGAACATTCACTTGGTACCTTTTCCATACTTCGGTGGTATTTTACAATTTGTTATTTTATTTTAAAATCAGATGATATTACTGCCGCAAGTAGAACATTTTGAAAAACATGTACCTAGTCAGAGCAAAATGTTAACCAATCAGAAGGTAAAACATGTATGGCATTCTCTCCTCGAAAGTGTTCAGTCCGCTACTGGCAGTCACAACAGACACAAGCAACGATTGAATTTCAACTTCCTGTTCTGCCCTCTGCGGCAGGTCGAGGTATCGAGTGAGTAGTATTGCCGCGCAGTTCGGCTCAATTATTTGGCAAGGGCTTGACTCCCAGGGTTGTCAGCATCGCTAATAAAATTTGAAGAATACCGATGTCCTCGGCTGCTCTCGGAGTTGTCCTAATATTTATGAATATAGGATCAGTGGCAAGGATCTCTTGATACAGGACGTTCTGGGTGGATCAATTAGGGTACTTGGAAAGAAACACAGGTTAATTCTCTTATGACGATCGGTTGTATTTCAATTACTCTCGAAACACATGTTAATCAGGCGAACTCTGAATGGTAGGCTTCGCGCGGGCGTGGTTACACTCCCGTGTCTATAACACGACTCGTCGGATTAGCACCCAGCTACTATCTTTAATTGAACGCGATTTCGTTAGCTTACTCGTCCGTTCAGGTTAGCCTACAGTAGCCAAAATAACCTTAAAGACCGCGATTGCTGCCTTCGTGCTGTCGCACGACGATCTAGCTCGACCCCCAGCTAGCGACTGAACTTAAGATATGCCTTTTTTCCCAGATGGTTATATGACACTTCGCTTCCCCCTTCAGTTCATTATTTTTAATTAGTTGGTCGGTAGAACACATTATGCAGTCCCAGTTACGAGAATTTCAGCCTAGACGACCCAAAATGTCCCCTTCCTGTCAAACTATGTTTGAAACTAAACGCGGGGTGCGGGCCATTATTTATGGTTACGGTCAGCTCTGATAGGGGAGAAAAAATCCCACCGCTCAGAGTCCGTAACAAACTTGACACTGCAAACAAAATATTTGTTTCAGTACATGTATATACTCCTTTAACATTCAATTAATCACTATATATTCCTTAACAGTTAATTAATATCTCGAGGAAGAGAGTACCGTTTCACCTCTCACATACTTAAAAATCGCACAGTTTACAAACTCCTTTATTTTATTTTAGTGGTCATCTGCTGCAATCATTTGATGAATGTTAAGTGTTAGTTATTTTCATGTTAAACAGAAAAGATAAAGTTGCTTGTGTATCGTAACAAAAAAGAAGAACTCCTTAAGTATTGAAGCAAAAGAAAAAAAGGATGGTAGTAGCGCAGGGTTGAGCAAAGTGATACTCTTAGGGTATTCGTGGATATGTATGAGTAAGGATGGTTCTAATGACACTGGAATGCAAGTTTCAAACTGATTTAATGACTGGTTCTTTTAGTCATTACATCAAACTCGAAGTTGTCGACCAAGGTTACCAATATTTCATTATTCAGAGTGACCTATGTAGAATGTTCAGTACGCGATAACACTTACTTCGTTACTCCCGATTGAACCTCCAGGTATCTTTTCTGACCCTCCGTCCACCCTGATCCGATCCAAATTAGACTATGGGTGTATCGTGTTTGCCTCAGCACGACCATCTGTGCTGCAGAAGCTAGACACAGTCCACAACTCTGGCCTACGCTTAGCTATTGGCGCTTTCCCAACCAGCCCTGTTATCAACCTTTACACGGAATCTGGAGAACCTCCTCTGCGGTATCGGCGTGATAGTTTATTAGTGACCTATGGCTGTGGACTTCACTGCATGCCTGCCCACCCAACGTTTGCGCCTTTTTTACCACCATTTTAGACGCGCGTTACAGGGACACCTCACGCTACCCCAAGCCACCCGGGTTTCGCTTTCGAGAGCTTCTTGGCAGGCTTGACATCACCCTGCCAAAGATGTTTCCCAAGTGCGAGAAAGTGTACCCTCCTTGGGTACATGGCATGTCATCCGTCGATTTGGGCATGACGCGGTATGAGAAGTCTAGGCTGGCTCCCTCAATCATCCGCAGTTGCTTTTTAGAGTTTTTATCTAGAATATATACCGATGGCTCCAAAACCGTAGACGGTGTTGGATGTGCTTATGTTCATGGTTCCGAACCCTCTACATTCGGCTTCCATGACAGCACCTCCATTTTTAACGCAGAGCTTTATGCTATATACCGAGCCATTTAATTTGTCCGTCGTCACAATATTCGTGACTGCTTAATTTTAAGCGATTCCATGAGTGCCCATAAAGCCTTCAACAGCTACCATCCGATAGTACAGCGTATCCAGGATGCCCTCGACGTTCTGTACATCTCTGGCGTGAACGTGGTGTGTGCCTGGATTCCTGCGCATGTTGGCTTACCGGGGAACGAAAGTGCGGATTTGGCAGCTAAGACGGCAACGACACAGCCCGGGGTGTACATACAGCTGGTTACCCCAGAAGATTTTAAATCGACATTGCAGAGAGCTGTGTAGTCCTGCTGGTGGGCAGAGTGGTCTGCTCTCCGCAGGAATAAACTCAGCTGCGTGAACCTTCCGCTTCCGTGGGTAACCTCCTGTCATTCCTCTCGTAAGGAGGAAGTTTGTTTGGCTCGGTTACGCCTTGGCCACTGTTATTTTATACATAAGTTTTTACTAAATAAGACGCCTGTTCCAGTTTGTCCGCTGTGCAGTGCCGCCCTATCGGTCCGCCACGTGCTTGTGGAGTGTTTAAGCTTAGCACGTCTCCGCAGTTCTCTCCAGCTGCCAGTCAGCTTGGCAGAGATACTGGCGGATGACGAGACAACTGTGGCCAAGGTTTTTAAATTGTTTTTACAGATTAATTTTAGAATTTAGTGGTCCAATTGTGAATGCTTTTTATCCGTATTTTTAATCTTTTAGGCTTCTGCCATTTTGTGTGTGTGCATTTTATTGATGATTTTATTCAGTAGGTAGAGAGCTTTTAGTTCTTTTTATCTGAGTTTTAGCGTGCTTTCGTTTTTAAAGGGCGCTAATGACCACGCAGTTGTGCGCCCTTAATCACACATCAAATCTCAAATCTCACCCTCCGTCCAAGACAGAAGCAGATGACCGGCTTAATTGGCTGCCAGCCGCGGACTGTCTTCCCACTCAGCTGCGTGTATCTGTGACTTTCACTTCTAGAAGCCCTTTATTCACCCTAAAACGATTTTGTCCATTGTAATTATTAGTCTCTGTCATGCCATTTTTAAGGGTCCGGACAGTTCTTCTCAAACGGAGTCAAGCGTTACCCATTTATAATTGCTTCCTGCTAAGAAACCCTCTTTCTCCCATGTCCTTTGTTACACAACTCAACCACCTGCCCCTGCACGTGTTGTAACAAAGATCCAACTTCACTCATTGCATCCCTTAATTTTGTTATCAGTATTGTAACTTTGAGGGTTCGTGAAATGAAGAGTCCAATTGCACAAACTCAAAATGTTCTTTATTTCCATCAAATTACAGGTGGAACACTTTCCGATTACATAGAATTACGTAGCGCACACAATTAAAATTCACCAGTTCGTCTGTCACAGGTCCACTCTGCACTCGCAATTACGTCAACTCCTCCGAGTACGTACACAGTCTTCCAGTCCGTTCACTCACTCGGCGCTCCTCACAGCTGCTCGCCAAGAACTCATTTACTCGTCCACTCCAGGCCTTATATAGGGAAGATCGCCGTTTCTGGAAGTCTCGTGGTTCAGTGAATCTTCGCGACTGTTCCAGAAGTCCGGGGGAGGGGAAAGAGATGGCTAATGATGTTTTTCCAAACATCCCCTTGTTAACGCTGCCAGATAAATGGGTAGGCGTGGTCTGAAAGGTTCCTGTCCCTTACCCAGCTGCGAGTTGGTCCTGCCTTCCGTTAATTGGGTGACAGTATTCATAAATTTAAACGTCATAAATTACTGTGAAAATGTATAATGCCTACAAATGTGTATTATAGCTTTCTCAAAAGCTTAATAAATAAAATATTCAGAGTTTCTGGGCTTCAGTCCACCACAACATCGCCATTTTGTACAAAAGATGTCTCTAGTAAAGGTACTCGAAGAGAAAAACTTGATAACATAACCGTGATAAAAGACCATGGATCCTTGGCTTACAGTACTCCTTTAACTATTGAGCTACCGTTAAACATACTTGCATGCATTAAATTCCCCAACTAACCCACATTTGATGGCAATAGTCTGTGGTTTAAATCTCAGCTATGATTTTGAATTTTTTGTCCTGTTCTTTATTTCCAAGCTTAGCCTACACAACACGAGTGTGTTTCTGGTAGTTAATTCAAACTGGTAGCTTTTTAACTTAAGGAAATTTAAGTTTTGAGCTTATTTTAGCTATCTGAGTTTCCCTGCATTGTTCTTCTGAAGATAAAACGAATAAATGCAATGTTCAGTTCGGGATATATATATAATGGGAGGCTAGAGTTGCTTTTGTTTTATGTATATACTACTCTAGTCCCCTCCATTATTACCTCTATCCGAGTTACGCTTATTATAAAGAAACCAAACAAAGATCCTCATATTAACGAGAGCTAATAATTTCATTAATATAGCAATCAGTAGAGATAAATATTTCGACAAACGCTACGGATCAATCTTACATTTGAGTGGAGAGGCCTCTGCCAAAGCGAATTCTGCTTCCATAAATTAGCAGTGAGCCGCAAAATAAACAGCGCAAGTTCTACATTCCGCTTAATTGAACGTTGGGCCAATGAAAACAGCTTCAGTGCCCCATCTGCATATCCATTTATCTCCACGTGACTGTGTTGAGTTACTCATGGGCTAGCTAATTCAGCAGTCCGAGTTTGCTAATATGGCATCAGTAGCTCTTTGACTGCACTACAGCAATACACAGCAAAAGAAAAAATAAGCGATGGCATTAAAGTATTACAGAGAAAGTATTGCATTCCACCCAAATTTCAATATAAAGATTTCACTAGAACCATTTGGAGTTACCCAGTGCCCAATAAAAATATTTTTAGAAAAACGTGTGTAAGCATAACAGAACATCCAAATTTTCGATTACTAGGAAACCTTATAACATTTGTATGTTTTAACCGTCATTTTACTACATTAGGCTTTCAATATTTAAATTAATAATGTAATGACCTACGTTATGACACCTTGAACCTTTAAGGAATGCTCTACCTATGAGGGCTGTTCAATAAAGAATCATCACAATCTTTTTGACAACATAACTTTATTCATTCTCTTTATTTTGACGAATGTGATGCACTTCTCCTAGTGTTTCTTCCTGTCTTCAAAGACATGCTGGAAACCATTTTTTGAGAGATCTTTCAATATCACCTCCGCAGCCTTCACCACTGCTTCTGATGATGGATAATGCCTCCCACAAAGGCGTTTCTTCAATTTAGGGAATAGAAAACAGTCACATGGGGCTAAATCCGGACTACAGGAAGGGTGAGAAATGCACTTCGTGTTGATTTTTGCAAGATATTCTGCAACAACAATGGCAATATGCGGCTGCATTATCATGGTGCAGCATCCAGCCTGCTTTACGGAAATGCGGCACCCAATGAAATGTTCAGTACTTCAGAAAGTGATGTTAAGGCAATTCGTCGATCCTCTCTCACAATCGCAGCAGCAGTGTTGATGTTTTCTTCCCTAAGAGCAGTAACTGGAGCATTGGGTCCACGTTCCTTTGAAACTGATTGTCCCTCTAATTTTAAACCACGTTTGAGCTGTGCTGTAGGGAAGAACAGACTCTCCATAGGCCTCCTGTAATATTGAGACGAAAGCAGAATTTCAAAGCCGCATATTGTTCCTCACGTGTTATCTCTCTTGCTGCGGTAGGTGATACTGAACATGTCTGAACTTGCCTTGTTCTCACAGTTGGGAACCAACAATGACACTACTACGGCGGTTTCGTTTCACATTAAGCTAACAGAATACAACAAGTTTGAACTTTAGTGCGAAAAATTATAATCATTCTTTATTGAACAGCCCTCGTATCAATGGGTTGGGATGTAAGTTATTCAATGGGACCATTTCTCACACTCAGAAATACACAAATCTGTCATAATGACTAAGACATCTACGAGGAAGGGATGATTTGAAAAAAAAACTGCAACAGGCTACTAAGTCACGTCATGGAGATGCACAATGTCCCTAAGAATTCTAGGTTTGAAGGCCCTCCAACTATTAGCTTTATGAATTTAGAACTGGATAATACTTTAAGTATGTTGAATTATTAAATGTTCAGTATATTAAAATCTTTAAGAGCATTTAGAAGTTGTATAAAATATTACTTAATTGCCTAGAAGGGTCAGTTTACGGACCTCTAGCATCCGAGTAACACCTTTATCTTTGAGCTAGCATCCGCACAATCTGTCCAGCACCAGCACCACCCAATCTGTTCACAAGGGAAGATAAGAAAATCCAGAGTAAGTAGTCAGCAGGAGTCAAACTCAGATTTCTATTCAGTAATAGAAATCGCTTACTACTAAAATTGTATGGCTTGAAAGAGATTTAAAAAGGATTAAATCGTGGGAGCGATGACCAGTAACCAAAATACAGTTTTATACAAAGATGATGGTGTTTAAGTGCGCTCAACTACAGGGTTATCAGCGCCCTTAAAATCCAATCGGGTTAAAAAACTAAGTAAACGTCTAAAACACTTAAAGACTAAAATACAATAAAAGAAAATCAAGATAAAACACCCGCACAAAGGTGAGGCAAAGATTAAAACCATAAAAGCAGATAAAGGTTAAAATGGTTAAAATGCCCAAAGTGCTTGGGCCTAAATTCTAAAACCTACATCTAAAACGAACGCTAAGCTATAGCCCACCGCCATCTCGTCATCCACGACGATCTCACCAAGCTGGCCGCCAGCTGCTGAGACCTGCGGAGACGTGCGAAGCTAAAACAATGTAAAAGCAAGTGACGGACCGTCAGGTCGGCAACGCACAGCAGGCAAACGGGATCTGGGGCCCTATTTTAATATAAAACTATAGCTAAAATAACAGTATCCAATGTACAACCGAGCCAAAATAATTTCCTCGTGCCGCGATAAGTAGAAGTCAATTTCCGGGGGGGGGGGGGGATAGTCCAAAAAATCTAAGTTGAATTATTTGCTTTTAATAAATAATTATTCAGGGATGTGCTTCTATCATGTTAGTAACAAATAAAAAAACGTGTAATATACTATATTCACATGGCTTTCTCCACCCAAGCTTTTACAAATTGCACATTTTTTGTTCTTATACATGGGATAAAGTAATATAAGAAATAATCAGATATTTAAAAAGCTAACCAGTGATTGATGCATTTGAAGTATTAGTTCTCCTTGAATGAAAAAGGGAATAGGAGCTTAGAAGCTAAAAATTCAATACCTTTAAGTAAGTATCTGGGAATTCTAATAAAAAATTATAATATATTGGAATTGGTTAACTTTGCAATACATTATCGTCATTGACATTATTTGTGTATTTTGACGAGTTCTACAGCTGCTGTGCAGTAACTTTTCTTTTATCTCTTAAATAGCTTCATGTCTGCCTGACAGTGGATAGAGACGTTAAGATGAGAAGCTTGAATAATTTTTTTTCGATTTATTTTAAACTAAGTTCTATTTAAAATATTTATTAAAGGTTTGAAATGATAATTCAGTTGGGGAGGAGGTCCGGACCCCCTGGACCCCCCCCCCCCTTAAATACGTCCATGGCGATAAGCGACAGTTGGTCGCCCAGTTGATCGGAAGGTCCATCACCGTTCGAAGCCTGTGTTGCCACGAAGAGCGGACTACTCATCGGGCCAGCACGAGAGCGCCGCCCTACCGACAGAAAGCCTGAAGGCTTCCGCACTGACATACGTAATGGCAGTTTTATAAATGTTTAGTATTTTAAAGTATGTGACTTTTGTTATACTTTGCTTTACTTTTTGATTTGTAAGCTTTGTAACAGCGTTCTTAAGATAACTCTGAAGTAAGTCAAGAAAATGTCAACATACCCAAAACATGGCTAAAACTGACAAAGTTATAGGCATATGAAAGTTAAATTAGTTTGAAACAATTACATAGCGATCTCTTATTTTGTTTGAATTACAATATTCACTTTCAAAGAGCTTTTTGATAACATTATTATTTCATTGAGATTAGAATAAATTTAGCCTGTCAACAAACTCAAATTCCTATATGATAATGCCAAAGTGGATACTAACTGGATGTATAAACGCTGTTACTTTTTATTTTCACTTAAATTCGCGCACAAATTCCTTTTTATTCCCAGGGGATAGGAAGATTAGAAGTAATCCAATATCTTCTTCCAGGAACAACACCTAAACTCTTGGGAATAAGATACTAACATGCTGGTCAAGAGATAAGACGAAACATATCGTAACAATGACACTGAAATAGTAACAGTGATAGAGTCAGTAACTACTTATAAATTAACGATGATAACCACAAAGTAACTTCTACTCAGTAAAGTTGCCAAGTAAGGGTAACTGAGCAGTGTTCTTCTAACGGTTACTAAAGTGTAGATACCCCAAACGCATTTTTTGTTTACATTAATACAAATTTTTATGCATTCAACTATCTTGATCTCTAAAAACAACATCAATAAAGAAGGTCATGAGACTCGACGGATATTGCAGTAGAAATAAGGAGACTGTAAAGTGTAAGGCGAGGTCCCAAAGGTCAGCTTGTGCTCCGATGGTTTGCTTTTATTATACCTTTAAAGATGTTTGGCGGCACAGCAAGGAAAAATAAGCTCTATGTGTCTTCCAAATGTGTTTACATTAAAGACGGAAACCTAACAAGCTGTTACCATGGTAACGCTCTGACTTGGCGTCTATCCAAACTTGAGCAGATTCTCTGCTTTGGTTCTGGAGTTATGTAAGCAGAGCAGTCCATCCAATCTTACTTTATGTTGAATTACATACCTCTGTGGATTCCCTGCTATATGTAAATTGTATGTGTATATGCAAAATATACTTTATTTTTATATAATTGCTACGAACTCTTCTTATAAAACTTACTTCTCTATCCACTTCACATTCATTGAAATACATTTTTACATAAATAGTTTACTTACACATTTTGCAGTAGGTACCAGAAGAGGCCAAATCAATAGCTGTCTCCATATACTGAGTTACAAATTCCGTATTATTTCCAGATCACGAGAAACAACTGAGTAGCAACCGGGCTCCAAAAACAACATTTTACAGAAATTCAAATCAGTAACAACGGATATTCCGAAAAAATACTTAATTTAGCAAACGCTTATTTGAAATAAATGAACGGTTTTCAGGAGGTTATTGTTTCTGCATTGTACCTCCCTCTTATGATTTACAAATCAAAATCGTAAAAAAAGGTTCTCACTAATGAAGAGGGCCTAATAACACATATTCAGAAAGTTTAATCTTTAAATTTAATTTGCCACTTAAGTAGGTTAAGCAAATGTTATTTTTTATGAAACTCATTAAAGAGAAAATAAAAAAAAATGAAAAAAGTTATTCCAAGTAAAGGGTAGTTTGGGGTAAGAGGACTTTCTTCCCGTCTTGGTAACCGAGCGGGATGGCTCGCGGTTTTTTCTGTGGCCCACATTCGGAAGGTCCGGGTTCAATTCCCGTGGCTGACCTACCTGACCCATGGGTTTTTTCGGAGGTTTCCCGGGTCACTAGGCAGATGCTGGGTAGGTTAATTACATCCCCGAATTTACTGTCCCTCCATTTCATCTCCATTATAATTTCAGATCATCTCTCATCTGATGGTCTCTTTCAGGACAGAAGTTTCAGCGGGAGTCTCGGCGGTGCATGACAGGATGATATGCTCTGAGAAAAACTACTTCCTCCTCCGGTATGTCGGTTGCCAGTCTCCGCTCTCTGGGACCATTTCGGGACCGCCAGCCACGGACCTTTGGGGCTCGCTGCCGTCCCGCAGTAGAGCAGAGTGTCCGTTGTCCTGGACTGTCGGGGGAGGTATCTATCCAAGTAAACTCTAAGGAGCCTGCCCTCTGTACTGTCGTGGCTCCTTGGGTCGGCCCCCACTTGGGGACATAGGAACAATGGGCTCAGTATGATGGTCTACGTACCGAATCGGGGAATGACATGGCGGATGTAGCTGCTAAGTCGGCAACAACGCAGCCCAGGGTTCATATACCTTCCACCACTTCGGAGGCCTTTCAGCTTGTACTGCGGTGAGCGGTGCTGTCCTGCTGGCAGGAAGAGTGGTTTTCTCTCCGCAGAAATCACCTCCGCTGCCTGAAGAAAAGTCCGGTTCCCTGGGTAACCTCCTGCAGGGAGGAAGTGAGTTTGGCTCGGTTACACCTTGGCCACTGTTACTTTACCCATAGCTTTTTATTAAACCGGGACGCAGCCCCAATTTGCCCTCAGTGCGGTGCAGACCTAACGGTCCGCCACATACGTTTAGAGTGTTTTAGCCTAGCAGGTCTCCGCAGTTTCCTCCAGCTGCCGGCCAGCTTGGCGGAGGTACTCGCGGATGACGAGAGTGCGGTGGCCAGGGATTTTTAAATTTATTTTAAATGTCAATTTTAGAATATGGTGACTCGAATAGTGTTCCATGCATTTTACTTTTTGAAAATTTTAACGTTAGGCTAAAAGCTTTGTGTTCTTTAGTTTTAGCGTTACCTTTTATACAATCTTAATTGGCATGGACATATTTTAGCCATTTTTAGAAGTTTTTATTGCTAACAGGTTTTTCTAAGGACGCTGATAACCGCGCAGCTGAGCGCCCTTATACCCACATCATCATCATCATCATCATCATCATCATCATCATCATCATCATCATCATCATCATCATCATCATCATCATCATCATCATCATCATCATCATCATCATCATCATCATCATACGTACCCATTTGATTACGTATCTCCGTAATCAAATCCCAATCCCCAATTTCTGCCTTGGTAAATGACAAGGGAATGGAATTTATGTAAAACTGTCCCCCCCCAGGGGCCTACTTCGGTAGGTACGGGTTTGGCGCACCCGGGGTCCCGAGCCAACAGTCTCCCTCGTGTACGCTCCTCTTCGTGGTAGAGGGAGACGGTCAACAGGCCCACCCACGTGTACGCCGTGCGTGGAGACACGTGGAGAAGGTTTTTAGATTCTTGTCTAGTTTAGAGTTTAGGATTTAGTGAACGAAATTTTTAGTAGGTTTTGATTGATATTTTTATGTACGTGAATTTTTAATAGGTTTTGTTACACTTGTATAGTTTTTAGAAATTTTTATATCTGGCTTTTGCCATGACTAGTTTTTTAAATGGCGCTGATGACCGCCGTAGTTGAGCGCCCTTATATATATATATATATAAAAAATATATATGTATATAAAATATATATGTATATAAAACTGTCTTTAATTTTACTTATAAGATGCAAGTGAACAAGTGTTTCAAATTTGGCTAATCCAGTCTCATTCGAGTTACAACAAATCGCAACGGAGTAGCAGAAAAAATTTAAATAACTTGCCAATTAAGATCATGTTGATCGAAAAAGAGACACTAGCTTAGTATCAAACGTTTAAACTCATTTAAGTACGTCTTATGTTTTATTAATTTAGTTTAAAGTAAGTTATATTTTCACTATAAACAGTAAATATTATGATTATATTAAAATATAATGGTCGTCTGTTATCCGAAAATGCAGTATTATCACTTTATATTTTGAAATATTTGCTTTAGAATGCAGTTTTCTAACTTTTCAATTACATTTTTAAAATGTACTGACAAAGTTATGTGTCACTGATATGCAAAGTTTTACTCATAAAATAAAAGAAATCCGGGAATAAGTCTATCGCTTTTTATTTTTTTCTCAGAATTAAGAACAAGCTACGTGAACTTTGTAGAAATACAAGAAGTATTTGATCAACAGAAGCGATTTCGTGAAACTGTGCTAATGCAACAGCTTTCGCTCTCCCTTAAACTCTGAAGTTAGCAATTCTCTTGTAGTTTTAGAGCCATAGAAGCTCAGAGAGGAAGAAGTTTTCGGGATTATGTGAAACATCAAGTTCAATTTATTTTTCTCCCCTCAAACTGCAGTAGTTTCAAAAGTCCATTTCCCTTACTATCCAGCTAAAAGTCTTACTAATTACGTTAGCTGGTACACTCAACACAAGATGGCCAGCTAGTGTCTATAAATTTCTAAGCACCTACTCGACGCAAGAGTATGCCTCTCAGAGTTTACTATGACAAGGGGACAAACTTTGGTAATCAGTCCTGGGACAGTACATGTCTTCTGAAGACATGATCTCTGCAAAAATTTTCTTCTCAAGATAGATAGGAAATCTGATTGATGTTAAATTAATCCATGAGCAAAATATATTACCATTTGCCTTACATATTGTTGTACAACAATTGTAACTATGTGGCTAGGTATGATAGCACTAGGGAACACGTTTTTTTTTGTACCCGAAACAGAATAGGCTAATTCTTATGCAAAATGACTCGCTGATTCCAAAAATGCATTTGAAAATGCTGTATCACGTAACGTTTTTGAGATATTCTTATTCTTTTATATAAAATTACAAAAATGAGGTATGATACCAACTCATATTGACTTAATTTAAAATAATAGCCATTGACTCTTCTAAATACAGCTTCAAGGCAGTGTTGCTTCATAATGGCAATTTACTACCATCAATACCTTCATTTCATGCCATAGGAATGAAGGAGACATACGATTCCATGTCCATAATTTTAGATGCTATTAGTTATCAAAACCATGGCTGGGAAATTTGTAGTGACCTCAAGGTAGTTGCATTGCTAACGGGATTGCAGGGAGGTTTCACAAAACATTGCTGTTTTTTGTGCTTATGGGACAGTAGGGCAACTGACAAGCATTTTATAGTGAAAGAGTGGGGGAAAAGGAAAGACTATACCCCTGGAGCAAGCAATGTTATGTATGTGCCTCTAGTAGACCCAAAACAAAGTTCTTCTTCCCACCCCTTCACATAAAGCTAGGGTTAATGAAGAATTTTGTTAAAGGTTTGGAGAAAAGTGGAAGTGCATTTGAGTATTTAAGAAGTATCTTTCCCAAAATAAGTGAATCTAAATTGAAGGAAGGTATATTTGTCGGTCCTCATATAAGACTACCTCTTAAAGATAGTGTTTTTGAATCAAAGCTTAAACATGTTGAACTGGCAGAATGGAAATCATTTAAATCAGTGGCGGAAGGTTTCCTGGGCAATAACAGAGAAGAAAATTATGAAACTTTAGTCTCAGAACTATTAAGGAGCTACAAAGAAATGGGTTGCCGTATGTCACTTAAAATCCACTTTTTGCACTCTCGCCTTGATAGTTTCCCTACAAACCTAGGAGCTGTAGTAAGTGATGAGCAAGGTGAGCGTTTTCACCAGGACATTTCTGAGATGGAAAGACGTTACAGGGTATCGCTGGGATTCAGCCATGTTCGGAGACTATTGTTGGTTCCTCAAACGGTAGAGTCAATAAGAAAAAAAATCAACAGTAAAACACTTCTGAGATAATTCAGGTATGTGGTTTTCATAATTATCTTGTGTTTATTTATTTTAATAGTAATAATTAATAATAATTATTATTTTCAATGTTATTTGGCAATAAAATACCTATTATTTTCAATTAATCAAACATGAGTTATCACATCACATTTCTGTAAGTTTTCATAAAAAAGTTATGAATACCTAAAAAACGTTACGTGATACAGCATTTTGAGGGGCATTTTTGGAATCAGCAGATCAGTTTACATAAGAATTTGCCTGTTTTGTTTCGGGTATATACTTTTTTGTATTTATTTTATTTATTTATTTATTTTTTCCCCCAGAGTAGTTAAGCCATTTCATTCTTTCTATACCCTTGTTTCTTAACCGCAAATGCGGTTCCATATTATGGCTCCTCTGATGCCGAATTGATTCCTTCACTCTTACTTATGGTGCAGCTCTTCATCGGAACCAAATTTCTTTCTTTCCATCGCCTCTGAATGGCGCAAACATGTAGTAATCGCTCGGTAGAAGGCTGACGGGTATAAGATATATGCAAGAGTATAAAAGTGCAGGTCATCGATGCTTTAACTGTTGCACTGGGGGTAAACTTAAATGCCGCCTCTACAGCATAAGGAGGTAGCATGTCTGTCTTGCGTTCAAGAGATCACAAGTTCGAATCTCGGTGAAGGATACTTACCTGGATAAGGGCTCTTTCCCGGAATTTTCACTTATCCTAAAAGATGAATTGTAAGTCTAACAGGAGAATATATATATTGCAAAAGCCAGATATAAAACTTTCTAAAAACTATACAAACTGTAACAAAACCTATTAAAACTACACGTACATAAAAAACATCAATCAAAACCTACTAAAAATTTCGTTCACTGAATCCTAAACTCTAAACTAGACAAGAATCTAAAAACCTTCTCCACGGGTCTCCACGCACGGCCTACACGTGGGTGGGCCTGTTGACCGTCTCCCTCAACCACGAAGAGGAGCCCACACGAGGGAGACTGTTGGCTCGGGACCCCGGGTGCGCTAAACCCGTACCTACCGAAGAAGGCCCCTGGGGGGTAACAGGAGAACTATCATTACGCTCATACCTGTATACACTTGAGTTTAATGGCATCATCTTTGCCTATGTGCCAAAAGTCGGGTGCGGAGTATAGCTGGAAGTACCTGAAAATGGGTCCGGAGTAAGTAGGAACATATAGGCCTACACATGTCAGATTAAAGGAGCATTGTCCCTCGTGCCCGCCTCGGTAGCGTAGATGGCAGCATGTCTGCCTCACGTCCCGAGTTCGAAACTCGGTCAGGGTGAGTTACCTGGATAAGGTTTTTCCGGGTTTTTCCCTTATCCTCAAAGACGAATGTCGGTTAACTCTAAGCTCCATGGACCCTGGACTCATTTGAGCATCATTTCACCCAATTCATTCACCGTCCGATATGACTTAACGCTGGAGGACGTAAATTACAAAAAAAAAAAAAAAAAAAAAAAAAATGCAAATGGTCGCATTCGGCACTTTCCGGCTTCAGTTTTGGGCGTTGCGGTTCTACTCCGCAGCAGATTTTTGGTGTGTATATTGTGACTTTGTGGGTTTCGTGAAATTAAAAGTCCAATTGCACAAACTCAAAATGTTCTTTATTTCCACCGAATTACAGTTGGAACACTTGCCGAATACACAGAATTACGTAATGCACACAATTAAAATTCGTCAGTTCGTCTGTCACAGGTCCACTGCACGCTCACAATCATGTACAACTCCTCTGATACACGTACACAGTCTTCCAGTCCGTTTCCTCACTCGGCGCTCCTCACAGCTGCTCGCCAAGAACTGAACTGACTCGCCAACTGCAGCCCCTTTTTATAGGAATAACGCTGTTTCTGGAAGTCTCGCGTTTCAGTGAATCACGCCGAAGGTTCTAGACGGCAGGGGAAGGGGAAAGAGACGGCTAGTGATGTTTTTCCAATCATCCCTTCGTTAGCTCTATAAGACAAATGGGTAGCGTAACCGAATGCCTCCCGGCCCTCACCCAGCCGCCAGTTGGTCGCGCCCTCAGATAATTTGGTGACTCGTGACTATGTGGGTTCGTAGAATGAAAATTCCAATTTGCCGCAACTCTAAATGTTCTTTATCTGCGTAGAAACACACTGCGTAGCAGTAGAATTACATCACATATCACAATCTATAACGCTAAGACCGATGACGATAACAAACAGTTTAATCTTTGTTTCACATCAGCTTGCCCCGTATCTCTTAACGGTCACGTGACCTTGTCACCTCTCATTGGCTGCTGTTGTGTATAGACTGTTGTGCGGTAAAAATTACTTCGTTATTTAACATTGTGATATATCTTTATATATTGGAAGAGAATTGTCAAATTTATATTTTCGTGACTGTTTCAATAAAATATATTATACAACAGAGCTGACTTATCTGAAATGCATGTTAATTGTTAAAAGAAGTAAAGAGGAGGTTCCTTTGCTCTCAAGCACATGGCACGATATCACGTGCTTCAGCGGTAGTGATGACATATTTGTTTATATGACTTATTCCGACCTTGTTCTGAACTGTATTAGTCATATATCGCCCTTCGAAATAAAAATGAAGTGTGTAGTGTTTAACGCCCGCTTTTACTACATACGGCACCGCAGGCGACGACATTGATGATACATGAAATGAAGAAGGAGCACCGGTGCAATGAGATGGCGGGGGAAACCGGAGATCCCGGGGAAAACCCGCCCCAGCGCTGTGTTGTCCATCACAAATCTCACTTTGCGGCCGCCTGGGATCGAACACGGGCCGCCTTGGTGAGAGCCAAGCGGTCTAACCACTGAACCACGGCGCGGATTGATATTCGCCATTCGAAGCTGTGCTGTGCAGAATGCGAGAGCAAATTGATTTATTGATCGCTTATTGCGCGTGTACGTGTTATGTATAATGGCAAAGTCTACCGCCAGTTTTTCGCTGAAGCATCGCAAGGGAAAACCTTTACAAAGCGGCGAGAAAAGAATTGTGATGCATGTGTTTAATGCACTCACTGAGAAGAATCCGTCTTTGTCAGCGAGAGAAGTCGAACAGCTGTGCTCTGAACATACAGGTGTGAGTGTTAGATCCGTAGGGACATCGTGACATGAAACTGAGACAACAGGAAAACTTACCACTCCAGGGGCAATATTGCTGAGTGGGGAAGACGTCATTTAAGGACAGTCAAACTATACCAAGATACAAGTGGCAAAATATACTACCTTGACGAGACTTGGGTGAAGGGATGACACACGAATAATAAAGTATGGCGTGAGACGACTTTTAAGACTGAAAGACAAGCATTTTTGCAAGGTATGTGTGCTGGTTTAAAAAAAATCCCAGTGGAAAAGGCCGAAGGCCTTTCATTATAAACCTGTTTCATTGCACATTCATTCAGTTCCAACTTGCTCAGTTTCATTATAAACTTGTAATTTTGCATGCCTTTATATTCTTATTTCTATGATTTTACCCATCTTTCTGGCAATTATTATGACGTTTACTGCAGGTTTAAATGCGATGGGGTGGCACCGCCTATAGCCTAGGCGCGAAAGCATTAGCCAATTAGTGAGAGGGGGAAGGTTGTTGCACGCGGAGTGATACATGTCAGCGGGGCAAGGTTATATGAAACAGAGATTAGTCAACTTCCACTGTTTACAACACTCTTGTTACATGTCTTTACATGTCTCGCTCTCTTTTTACAACTTGTCACTTCCTTAAATACCTCAGTCATAATTCGAAACTGTTCTGTACAATCACTATGCTTGGAACAAACAAGGCATCTAATGACATAATAGGAATATTCTATCACCTTCCAGAAAAGTAACTTAATCTATGACGGCAAGTCCTTTACCTCCTTGATATACAATCCGTCTGTCGTTTTCTGCTGGCTCTTTGTGTGCACGAGCAGCGCTATCGTAGGTAACGGCCTCGCGACAATATACAACATCTATTATACTATCAAATTTACTGGTGTCAACTTTCTGACACAATACAATACCGTTGTACTCCTAATTATGATGGAATATACCGAGTCAAAGTTTACACACTATTCAAAGTGATGGCAGTAACATTCTACTCATGTTACTCGTCTTAATTTTCAATTAGTCAGTTGTATGGCTACGCGGTGCTGTTGTAAAACCCGCTCCACGAACTCAGCCGCAGAGTCGAGCGAACATTGTATTAGAAGACTTCCAACAGCAGCCTACCTAGCTCCATTCTGTTGTAAGCTTTGTTGAATCTGAGAGCAGAGGAATATTTAAAGAGAATATAATTACAATCTATGCAGTGTGTAACAGAAATCGATAACTCCTCTCCATTACGATACACGTACTAATGAAACCATATTAGTAACAATTTTCTCTCAGCTCAATATAAACAACACACATGATCGTTACCGATTAGAGGCTTGGATCATTTAGTTACATTACCGAATCATGTGATATGATAATTGTTTCCTTAGATATAAACGGCCGCGCCGTGGCTCAGTGGTTAGACCGCTTGGCTTTCAACAAGGGTTCGATCCAAGGCGACTGCAAATTGAGATTTGTGGTGGACAACATGGTTCTGGGGCGGGTTTTCTCCGGGAAATCCTGTTTCCCCCACCATATGGTTCCACCTGTACTCCATCTTCATCTTGTGTATCATCAGTGTCATCGTCTGCGGTGCCGTACGTAGTAAAAGCGGGCGTTAAACACTACACTGCACATTAGGTATGAAGTAAAGCAGTCAGGCATTTACTCGTTTCGTATGATATATAATGGGACTCGTTCGTTTCTTTGAGCCCAACTAGCAACAATAAGGAACCACAGTTACACATTATGTGCTCTCTTAGGAAGTGAATATTATTTTCATCTTCGAATATTCGCTCCTTCACATGCTAGCATTGTTTCAAGTGTATTCCTGCAACGCATTAAGACAAATGACAACAGAATTGCCATGTTAGGTACAGTACGAGCAAGATAAGAAGAGCGCCGGATTTACGGTGTAGTGCGTTCAGAGGGGAAGTTGCGAGAGCTAACACTTTTGTTTCTGCATTGTGGTCAACCTTGATCACAGTTCAGCAGACTAGCATGAAGATATGCGCCGCAAGTGTGAAATCTGTGTACAGACATTAAATTGAACTCGATCCGATAAGCTGTATATTTATATATTTACAATTTATGAAACACATAGAAACAGTAAACAAATATTATGACAGCTATAAATACTCATTCGCTTTGTGATTCTTCGATTAATGATTCCACTGCATCAGTTTTATCGCTAGTATCCTCTGATGTGTTGACGATAATTTCATCAATCGTATTTCCTATTACACCATTATTTCTCCAATATTTCATTTCCATTTCTTGGATCTTCTTGCAGTATCCTTCCCAATCCTTCGCATTTACAGAAGAGAATGCTTCTATAGCAAGTTTCTGCAGATTTGTGGCTGACATATCACCAGTAACGTTGTGTCCTCTGAAAATGTTGTTTATTTTTGCCCACGCCAGTTCAATTGCATCAGATCACAGTTATACGGAAGTAAACGAATACTAGTGTGTCCCCTTTTGAGAACTATAACATCCTCCACATAGGTAAGTCTTGCTCCTAGGTTTGTTGGCCTCTATTAAATACCAGTTTAGCTTTGGTAATGGAGGGAAATAGAAAGCTATGTAGAAATATACAAAGAAAGGTAAAAGAGCAAGATATAAGGAAAAGGAGGAAGCCAAAAATGAAAGGATTGAAGGGAAAAGAAGAAACAAAGAAAACATCACTATTAGTTATTACCATACACAGTATATTGATATGTGAGGGGGAACATTAGCTGGTTGTTATCCTTTACTATATAGCAACTTTCGCTATTATTTTGCTGCCATTACTATGCACGACTGTACGTGCATGTTTCCGAGTCGGAGTTCGTTGCTCGGAAGGTACATATGATGATGAGTTTGGTGTGCCCTCATCCATAATTACAAACTGGTTAAGCTGTAGTAATTAACCTCAAACTTGCACAAAACGAATGCACACAGAAAACAAAGAGCATGCGTAACAGTTTAGCATATTAGTCACTAGATGTCAGAGTGTACTAGTGTAGTGTACTAGAATAGCGCATTTCATGTTTCTAAGTTGTCATCTGTGTTTACGGAGTTAGCCGAAATCTACCTAGTGAGGAGTTGGAGCCCGATCGCTCAAGATATATTTCGCATACTGTACTTCGTTTCCGACCATATTTTACCTACTGTTACGGCCAAAAACCTCTTATGTTACATTATGATAAAGCTAGTGCATTATTTACTCTATGGAAAGCAGATTTACTGTCTTCACGGGACTGCTACCAAAATTTGGGCCGCTATATTTTGAGTCTTTTGATGCATTCCCTGTCAGGTAGAGACATTGACATAATATATCAATTAATATCAAAAAATATTAATAATATAAATAACATATATTCAGAATAGTCGCGCCTGCATCTTGAAAATTTCTGCCATCCTTGAAAATAGTGAAAACTGGGGAGTTAACAAGGCCAAGTAGAGAAGGTCATTAAAATCCCCATTGCAAACTTGTAAACAACCACACTTGCTGCACTGTCTGCCATGTCCTGAAGGCAAACGTGGTGCCAGAAATTCGCGATCCGACCCATTGTTACAAACCCATCCTTGCCACTCACAGCAGGCTTTGAGATTTTGACCAACGTTCAGAACGCATGCCTAAGCATAAATTTTAGCAAGCATGCCGTTAGAGAAAGAGACGCGTTCGTCATGCGCCCTCACACCAAATTTAAACTAGTCTTAAGAGTGGGAATAAGCTTGTACCAATCAGGCAATTAGTTACGTGATTTATGAATATTCTCAAAATTCTGTACGCGTGGGGCAAATTTAAACAATGGCAGAAAAGCGTTCCGCCAACTAAAATTACTTGTCTTCCGACGTTCCGAAGTGCTAGATTATCTGCACTCCGCATTCAATTTTTTTTTTTTTTTTTTTTTTTTTTTTTTTTTTTTTTTTTGCGTTTCGCGGCAGGAAGTGATCAGTTTCACGTTTGAGAATGTGCGAAAGGAAGGAACGCGAAGGACCAACGCACGCGGAGAAAAGCGCCAAGGAATGATAAGTAATAATGCTTTAGTATATTCAATGGCAACAAAGCAGGAACTCAACTTCGTGGACAGCACTGTGATATTTCGCGCCGCAGTACTCTACAAGACATCACCGTTCACTCCGCAATCTGTACGCGAGACGCGACGCGAGACGATAAACAATTGAGACTCAACATTACAACAGATGGCGAACAACTATGATAGGTCAAGGATCGCAATAAATCTACTTACGTCTAGGAGTAGAGGTGTTTTCCTTCCGAACCTACAACGTGTCAGGAAGTACCCAGCCCTGGATTTCCCGATTAGAGCCTAATGCCGAGCTACACCAACGGAAACATCAAACCAGTAACTGAAATCCCTCGATCGTTGATCTTCCACCCAAATACAATTAAACTTATGAGGTACTGAGTGACTGAGGGATCATTTAACAGGTTCCGACTGGGCAGAACCGCCTTAGTACACACTAAAATGGTTAAAGAGGTCAATTATATAAGAGATGTGCCCATAAGTTGTGCAAAAAAATAAGTCAACGGTGAGATGACCTGATACAGACAATATTTTCACTAGGTTCCGAAAAATTCCACCACAGGATTTCAACACATTTTGCACGTACTAATGCGACATTGGTCGCAGAATTTGTCACGGAGTCCACATATACATTTATTGTTGGGATCAGGAAAACACTTTTTTTGACACAAAAGTAGTCCCTGTCGCTGCAAATGAAATAGATATCAAATGGGAAAAACTAAGGTTAAGAGAACTAACGACCCTGACTTTGCGTTAAATCACGCTTTTTCAAGGCTGACCTATGAGTTCCAAAACAAAATCAAGTGTTTAGAAAATTTAAAATTTATTTTTCGATAGGTACTGTTTTTTGAGCGAAACTCAAATGTTTGATTTAGTATAGGTATGAATATATCAAGTAGAAATGAAAACTCTGTTAAACTCCGAACTCCATTTATTAGTTAATTTCTTTTGAAGTTGCAAGACCAAGGTTTTTGAAGAATTTTATACCCTATAGCATTATTGGCATGAGAAAATACTTTTTGACTACACGTTCTGATACACCACTTTAATGATACTTTAACTCTATATACGAGGGCTGTCCAATAAAGGATGATCACAATTTTTTCTGACAACGTACCTTTAGTCATCCTCATAATTTTGATGGTTCTCAAATGCGATGAACTTTTCTCAGCACTTCTGCTGGTCTTCAAAGAAAGGCTGGAAACCAATTTATGAGAGATCCTTCAAAATCGCCTCCGCAGCCTTCACCGCTGCTTCTGATGATGGATAATGCCCCCCACGAAGACGTTTCTTCAAGTTAGGGAATAGAAAAAGTCACCTGGGGCTAAATCTGGATTATAGGGAGGGGGAGGAATGCACTTGGTTGATTTTTGCAATATATTCAGCAACAATATTGGCAATATGCGGCCGCACGTTGTCGTGGTGCAGCATCCAGCCTGCTTCACAGAAATGTGGCCTTTAGCGTCTGATATGGACTTTTAATGTTTTCATGACATCCCTGTAGTATTGTCCAGTTACTGATGTGTGTACAGGTACAACATGCCGATGAACTATTCTATGAATATCAAAGAATGAAATAACCATAACTTTCCCAGCAGAAGCAACCACTTTTGCTTTTTTGGGGGTTGATGATGAAGTAGATTTCCACACTGAGTTTTGCTGTTTGCTCTCAGAATCAAAATTATGTAGCCAAGTTTCATCAGCAGTGATTACGTGTGAAAGAAACTCCGGATCTTCCTCTAACATCAACTTTAAATGCAAGTAGACCTGCATGCGAATGTCCTTTTGTTCGGGTATCAACAGTGGTGGGACCCATCGCGCACAAACACGTCGTATGTGTAATGTTTCTGTCACCAACGTGTGGGTGGCACCCAATGAAATATTTAGTATTTGAAAAAATGATCAAGGTAATTCGTCGATCCTCTCTCACAATGGCAGCAGCAGTGTTGATGTTTTCTTCCGTAAGAGCAGGTACTGGAGCACCGGGTCCATCTTCCTTTGAATTTGATTGTCACCCCTCTTTCAACATTTTAAACCACCTTTGACCTGTCCTGTAGGGATGAATAGACTCTACATAGGCCTCCTGTAATATTGTATAGGCCTTAACTGAAGATTTATTGAGACGAAAGCAGAATTTCAAAGCCGCATATTGTTCCTCGCCTACTACCTCCATTGCAGCGGTAGTCGATACTGAACATGTCTGAACTTGCCTGGTTCTCACAGGTGGGAACCAGGAGTACCAACAATGAAACTACTACGGCGTGTTTGTTTCACATTACGCTAAGAGAATATAATGAGATCGAATTTTTGTGTAAAAAAATTATGATCACTCTTTATTGAACTGCCCTCGTATTTAAGTTAGCTAACAAATATTAAGTATGTGTTGATTTTCTGGAATAGCCTATAAAGTAACCTTCGGCATGAATTACTTTTGTAAAATTGCTAAATCATAAGATAGACAAAAACCATGTTAATTAAAATATCAGAAGTTGTTAATTAAAACACAGTTTACATTAAATAAGATTTGCATGACATTAAGCATTTCCTAATTTTATTTATTACTGATTTTAATCCATTACATAGTGACGAACTTTTAAAACTTTTGACTATGGCTTTAGTGTAATATATTCTTATACTACATTTACAAAGGTGTAATTATGACGTAAATTTAACAACAATATCCACAACAACGTGTATTGTATGAATAGTCTGTAGGCATATAGTGCATAAATTACTTCGATTCAACACATCAGATTTTATTTTCCGGTACCAATCTTCTTTCGATCTTCCAGAAAAAATACAGATATTTCCAGTATTATAGCTTCTTCCAATTTAAAGAAACAGCTTTGTTACAATTTCCTAGATAAAAGGATAAGACATATGACATCTATAGATTACGATACTGTAAAGGGATTTTATTTCCCTTAAGTCCTCTCTGATATTAAACGTTTTATGGAGGTCTCCCTACGGTACATTGAGCTTAAATGCCAACAGCAATATACATACGTCGTAAATAGTCAAGCACAGAAGGGAAAGAAAATTTAAAGCCCTAAAGATTTATTGATTTTGGATGCTGAATACCAATGCACCTCATCAGCTGGGGAAAGCATTTTGTCCACCAGAACAGTGTGGGTAGAGCTGCCTGCGAGGGAAGGGGTAGTGCTGATTGCTTTCTTCACGCGGTTTTGTCTGGTATAGTTCGGTGAGTGAAAACAATAGAGAACAATATACTTGAATAGAACATTTTTAGTTTTTTTTTCATATTGTATTCTGCACATGTGTAACGTATCTTGAAAGCACTGCATTAGAAACTGTATTCCATAATCCTTAGTGGAAAATAAATGTCCTAGATTCTTGTGGTTCCCTGTAAGCATATTAAAGTATCTGATGTTGCATTCACAAGATTTTCTCTGCGCTCTTGTGCAACTGTTTTTAAAAACTGATTCTTGGCAGATTGAAACCCTATTGCATACACAAACAAAGCTGTATGGTTTTTTAAAATAGAATTTAAACTAGAATAGTACATAGCCGTTTCTTTTTTCAATAAAATAGAATTATAGGTGTTCCGTTTTCTAAATAAATGTTATATATCAGTTCAAAAGTAGTATTTACTCTCCGAAATTACGGCTACATTAAACCAACCAGCCATTTACTTTACCAAACTTTAACCAATCATTATTACTTTGTGCATAGTCAGGCCTACTTCATAATGAAAACTAAATGTAACCATAACAGCAAATTAGAAAAAAAATATCGCATAATTTCCATTCACATTAAATTCCCTACTCAATCTTAAACAAGCTATTCCTATAAAAATTTATTCTTTTATCTTGTTTACGCTAATCGAGATATACGTTTTCAGATCTTCTCATATTGCACATCTCTTTTAAGTTCAAAGGATGTAAGGATAGGCGCTAGACTTTAAGCGATAGTTGAATATTTTAAGAGCGGATAGCTATGTGAGTACTTTGAAATTTCCTCCTACTTGCATTTTCCTATATGAAACAAGTGTAATATTTGAAAATTCCTAACGTTTGGGAAGAGATTAAAAAAAGGACATCAGATAAATATCAGTCTTAGATTTTAATTCAGCATCTTCCATTTGGAATTTGTTTTATTTGATTGCTTATATCCTGAACTGGATTCAAGGTATCCATTTTATTTAATATACTGTTTTAAATATGGAATTTAAATCAAAATCATAGTCATTTTTTTAGAAAATAATACCTAACGAAGACAAACATATACATGTGCACCTCTTTGCTTACTGGGTATGTGGAACAGAAAATAAAATCAAAGATCATAATTATCCGCAGTAATACTTTCAGGCTTTTTATAAGCAAGTCTACTGGGAAATTTCACAACACTAGGAAGTGTTTTAGGGAAATTTTCTTCATAAATATGCCCTATTTTTTTTAAAGAAACCTATTTGTTTGCTAGAGCCACAAAGCCTAAACACATTAACAAACCTCTGAAATTAAGTCAATATCAAATACAGATGGTTAAGTAACTTCTGTATCTGTGACTGAAAAAGCAAAATATAAAAATCTCTAAAATCTCCAGGTTAGGACGATTTTCTGAAAATAAATGACGTACAAGGCTGGTGTGGGAATCATCTTCAATATGTCCCTCACATTTTATTTGATTGCCCCTTTTTCTGCTTTGAAAGATACGAACTTGAATTATTGCTTTACTCCTTAGGTTACACATTTACAAAATCTACACATATTTTTATGAATGCCCGCCTCGGTAGCGTGGTGGTAGCATGTCTGCTTCACGTTCAAGAGGTCCCGAGTTCGAATCTCGGCCAGGGTGAGTTACCTGAATAAGGTTTCCCCGAGGCTCATTTGAGCATCATTTCACCCATTCCATTCATCATCGTCTGATATGACTTAACGTTGGAGGACGTAAATTACAACAACAACAACAACAAAAATAAGTTGAAGTGTTTGATTTTCACTACAAGTATTACTTGCATGCATGTCGGTGATAGTGTATTATACCGTAAAGCTACATAAATTAAACCTATATATATATATATATATATATATATATATATATATATATAGTTTGCATTATTGGCATTGGGCATTGGAACTAACGAACGTAAGTGTAATCTAATGTTATCATACGTCGAAGAAATGAACTGTATAGTGTTTAAAGCCGGCTTTTACTACATACGGCACCGCAGGCGATGACACTGACGATACATGAGATGAAGATGGAGCACCGGTGGAATGAGATGGCGGGGGAAACCGGAGATCCCGGAGAAAACCCGCCCCAGCGCCGTGTTGTCCACCACAAATCTCACTTTGCGGTCGCCTGGGATCGAAACCGGGCCGCTTGGTGAGAGCCAAGTGGTCTAACCACTGAGCCACGGCGCGGCCCATACGTCGAAGAAAACGCACGCCTTCACGTTCATAATATTTTTAGTGTAATCTCGCTGTTTCCATCCTCCGCCACATTGTTTCCTCTATAAGATTGCATGAAACCAATCGAGCGCAGGTTTTCCTCATCTTTAACTTCTTAAGTATGTGGGGCAACTCCAACTTCCCTTGCTAGTTTAATACACTACAAGCTTCCAATAATCCTGTATGGCATTGTCAAGCATTGATACCCCTTGTAACCTGAATTCTAGTGCAGCATCTTGCTTCGTATTTACTGAACATGTTTGGAGTACTAAAGATAACAGCCTACAATTAAATTTACTAAAATGTCTTATTAAATAAAATTAATGTCTTGAAACTTAGAGCTAACAAATATTAGATGCTCTTTTTTTCATTATCTTACATGATTTACCACTGATGGCACCAATTATAGACAATGCTGCCGCTAATTTTTGAATGACCCATGGACTATAATAATCTAAGGTACACGAATAAGTGAAGTTATGCGGAAAATTTTCCCAGAATATTTCCCAGTGATTCTGCACCATTTCTGTGCAAAATATGTGTTATCTTTTAGGCTGCGGTTAGTTATTTTGGAGGTTTGCAGTTTACAGAAAAAACAATTACCCGTTTATATATATAGAGAGATAGAAGCACAGTCATTTAACCGACATAGCTCGTCAACGAAGTAATTAATATTCAAATTGTTTTAATGTGGGTCAAATAATTTCCATGTCATTTAGCCGTTATATTTAGTAGCCCCAAGCCATCTTTCAAACAGCTAGTTTGCACACAGGACAGTAAAAATAAAAGGCTGAAACCTGGCAATAGAAGAGAGAAAATAAAGCAAAGGTTTACCTAAATAGTGCATGAGAGCAACAGGTGGGGGCTGCCTGATTTAGGGTCTCCATGATGAAAGTCGACGTTTTCGCTTTGTTTTAAGCATCTGATGAATAACCCTTTTTACTCTGCAAACACCATTAGCACACATCCTGGTACTTTTATATCACTTTATGTCATAATATAAAGAGGTTTCCTTGTGTAGTGATAACCAGAAACTTAATCATCTGCTTTGATATGTTAGACTCAAACAAAGTTAGCAGACCTTTTGGTGTTATGCTCATTTTATCCGCTTTACTGACACCTTTAATCCATTCAGATGACACTATGATGGTCATTTCATCTAGCCCCATTAAGTAGCCCCTTTATCATGTTCTCTTTCTCTCATGAAAGATAAAACTGCCTGAAAGTTCATTATCCTGATTCCCATCAGAAAAAAGCTCATTTTGGTACCTCTGAGAACAGAAAATGTCTGATATGCTGAACTAACATTAATTTCTCTTACATAAACTTTCTCGCATATGCATATTCTTCCATCACGTTCATGTTAATCGACGTATATATTATGAAGCTGATTTCAATGGGGGAGAGCTTCCTACCTGGCTGCTTTTGGAGGGCAGTGTTGTTCTCTTGTATTCATATTAATTATATATAAACATATATAACACCAAATTATAATGAAATACGTTTACAAGATATTTCTTAATCTTTTTTCAATTGTTCATTTTTCACTATCTCGATTTTACACTGCCTCCTGAAATCCTGATCCGTCCAAAGAGTTTCTATATCACAACAGTACCCTCTACAGCAGTAAAGGGAAGCAGTGTCTTAATTTTAAGCAACACCAACTCCAATACTCAGACCATAATACGAGAATCGATTGTAGGAAAAATGGCGGCGCTCGTGGACCAGCTTGTTATGTTGTGGTTATATCTACAGAGTAAAGTGTGTGTTTGTTTACTTTGATTGTGTGTTTGAAGAATTAATGTAATTCATATTAGAGTGGCAATTAGTGACTAACGAGTTAGTTTATAGTTAAGTATTTAACATAAAGTGATAACGGTTACCTAAATATATACTGTGAAGTATTGTCGAAATGCATCGTTGTTGTGTTCCCAGCTGCAATCTAATTATGGTAGTGCACCTCACACGACATTTAAATTTGCGAAGGAAAAATCATAATGGGATAAGTGGATAAGGATCATACATCGTAAAGATTTTAAAGTAAATGACAAAACTGTAGTTTGTATTCATCATTTTGAAAAGTTCTTTGAGGTTAAGGAAGACATATTTCCCGTAAATGATGGTGAACCAATTCGTGCCCTTCAAAAGTACAAAAATTAATAGATGATGCTACCCCACGATTTTTAAGAATCAGCCATCCTATCACACATTAAAGCTCAACCAGAAAATACGAAATCCTGAAGAATGCATCCAAGACATTTTACAGAGTGTAAAGATAATTTTAATATTTGATGTGCACAAGATGTTATTGACAGTTTTGAGCCCTTAAAAACCGAAGTGGTGAGATTTTAACCCATTGATAGGCATTATTAAAGACGATTAGTTACGTTCTTTTCAATAACATTCAAGATCCCAGCTTCACTGATGTTCCTTTACTTAATAAGTTTCAAAGTATTTCATAACCCAGAAGAAATATTATGAGCCTGCCAGTGGAAAATTTTAAATGAATCTATCAGTGTGAGGGAACTTGACACCTTCAAACGTGACAATTGGAGTAAACTGGACAATCTGGTGAGTTCTCTTAAATATTATAGTATAAGCAGTATGTCCTTGCCTGAAAAGGTTACCATGTAATCAATGTAAAAGAAACTTTAGTACTTGCTACAGACGATAGGATGACACAGTCCAATAAGATAAAGTTTGCTGTGTTTAATGCTTATGAGTTGTCATGTCTTATAAATTAAATTTTGATTGGAAGTATAAGGTGGAAAATGTATAGTACTGGTCGTGCTACTATATAATGTTATAAGCTCTTAGAATTTGTCATGATGCTCTTTATTTATGTTATTACACATTTTAGTTGAAAGTGTAAAGTGATAAATGCTTAGGAGTTACCTCGCTGCTCCGTAATATGGATTATATTATGTCCATTGTGTATAGTTTCCTATTCTGCGTAACCAGAGTCACTGGGCTTCGACGGGCGCTATGTTGGAATCTGTATTATGGTCTGAGTATTGGAGTTGGTGTTGTTTTAAGGTATGGAAAAGAGCTTCAAGTCTGATAAAAGGTGAGCAAAATTAAATTTATTTTCACGCCCATTATAAAATAATACACTGAGTCTCATTAAACAGCATCCATAGACAAAACACCCAATTTCATTTTGTAGTTACATAGGTTGGTGAGATACTTTAGGAGCTCTTAGCTACGTGATTGCATGGAAATTTGTTCTGTTTGCATAAGCAGGAGATACAAGCGTACGATAGTGAGAAACCCGGAAGTAGTCTACACAATACGAATTAGAAGCCCCCACAATCGATAAGGAGATTGTCTCAACTAGTTTGTGTATCTCGTACATGTCATCGTATGCTATCGAAAGATTTCAAATTCCGACCACTTCGTGTCAGTGTAGAAGTTACAAGACGAGCAGAAACAAGTTACTTATTGCAAATAGCTCCTCTTTGTGACAGATAATACCTGGTTTTATCTTTCTGGTTATCTTAACTCACAGAATTCCAGATAGTGGCCTCAGAATAACTCACATGTACATGAAGAATCTATTCACGCACAGAAGGTAGGCGTGCAGTGTCAGGAATGCAAATTATCGCCCCATTGTTTCAATGATACGATTAACACTGCAGGATATCTGGAAATATTTTATACTTTATTTTGCACGATTAACAGAAAATGAAAAAGAGTATGGTGACTTAGAACAAGACGGTGCCACAGTCCACACATGCAACTAGTCTATGGCCGTTAGCAGCAGAGTGTTTTCTGAAAACAGGCTTGTCATCAAGAATCTTGTGTCCTCCATGGTTGCCAGATATTACATTGTGCGATACTTACATATGAGGAGGTCTGAAAAACAAAGTTTATGCAAAACACCCTCAGAAAATAGACCAACTTAAAGATAATATTACTAATGAGATAAATAACATCTTGCCGCAAGAATTACCTGTCAACCAGAACATCCTCGTAAGAACGGAATGATGTCTAGATGCCAGTGGATGACACTTTCATCGCTTGTAACCGATAGATCTAGCCTATGCCATATTTATCCAATAGATATTTACACAAAAAGCTGCTTGGTTGAGGAGCTAACATAATATAATGTAATGTAATGAATGCAGAGAGGTGTACTGGTGTTATTTGGGGCACCTGTATCTGATAACGTTAAGTACGACAAAGATTTATGTAAAATTGTTTTCTCTGATATGTTCTTAGAGGAAGAATGGAAATGGGGGAAGTTAGCATCAAGCAATCCAATACTTTAAGGGCCTTGAAAGGTCGATGGGCTTCAAAAGATCGATTTTATGTTTTTGGTGTTAAAAATTATATAATTCTTCAGCTTTTAAATGATGTATATATAACATAGGGTGTCAGCTGGTATTAAAGCTCTTTAATCCATCAATTTAAAGAAGGCGCCACAATGACACGTCCACTTTCTGATCTTCTGCATACACATTTCACTCAGCATACTTCCAAAGCTTGAAATTTCTGAACTAACCCACTTAGAAACATGTAAAGTTTGATTTACGTGTTGGTCATTCTGCATCCTGCTGCTTCAGTCGTTTATTTCTCTATGGTCAACTTCCGGCTTCTTTAGCCGTGTTTTCGCACCCAAAACCCAAATGAAAGTTTTCATCATATAATATGGGAAAGAATTCCAAAACCTGTGCATGTTGGGCCAAAAACTTTAAAAATTGGTGTATATGGTAGTGTTATTTGTTATAATTGTGGGTGCATTGGTAGGCATAAAGTAATGACAAAAGTGGGTGTAACGATCAGTGAACATATGAGGGCGGCATGTCTAAAAAAAAGATGTGCGTCGATTCTCAGAGGCAAAACGAACATCTCAGTTGCTTTAAAGTAGAGCTAGAAGTAAGACAAGGAAAAGAAAAGATGAGGAAAACCTAACTAAGCAGGAATATGGAGCAGGCATGTTCTGAGAGTATGTATTATTTAAAAAAGAATGGTGCTTAATGTTTAATCGTGCTTTCCCAAAACCTTGATTTTTCATACTTTAGGTGCAAGTTTCTCAAAAACTATAAAACATACTGATAAAAAATTTAAGTGTTTATTTGTTAATGTTCCTTGAACATGTTAATCTAACTTTTATACTCATGTGATTTATAAAATGGAGAGAAAATAAAATTCAGTCCTTAAAAATATTATCTTTTTTTAACACAACTAAATAATTTTTCATGTGCATAGTATAAACTATATATGCTTTCTATTTAGGTTAGATTATAAAACTGTATCTTATGTTATTTGGGAAAAAGATTCGTGCCTATAGCTTTAAATTCCTACAAGGATCCTAGACCTGAAGTATAGGGTGTAATACATTTTTAAGGATACACAGAGTGTCTTATGCCCCTTTTGCAAGGAACTTAATGTAAATATTATAAGTCGTTAAATTGACACATTCTTATACTATAATCATACCAAATGTCAATTTCTTGCAATGTTTAGTTTTTAGTATATTTATATTTTAATATTGTTACAAACTAGCCCTGCCTGGGTAAAAATAATCTCCCAATGCCCTTAAGTCCTGGTCGTTATTGATGTCTTTGAGAAATTGTTCTTTTCCTAGAGTCAGGACATGTATGATACGAAAAACCCAATTATACTTGAGAAAATCAATAAGTATACAACTGGAAAATTCAAAACCATTACAAGTAATGCCTCAAAAATTGTTAACTCCACAAAAGTGCACTTGAGAAATTCTGTGCAATTAAATCATTGTGAAATTTTCTTTAGGATAGCACTTAGAATATGTTATTAGCTAAGCAAAACTCATCCAGTAAAACTGCACTTCAGAGACAAATTCCAGAAAATTCAAGATATGCTTTGATTGATAAAGGCAATGTCTCTTTAATAAAAATCGTTGGGCTATTTCAAAGAAAATCAACTTATTTTAAAACTTGTTCCATTTAAAGCTTAATTGGTGTGAGGGAGCTTTCTTAAAAATCTTCATGTCATACTCTCGGAAGATCTGAAATTTGGCTACCAGTCAGTCCCACACCCAGCCAGCCGCCAACACACAAAAAAGTCTTCTAATTCTGTTTTGACGGTCGAGCAAAACTACAGAAGGACCAAGATCAGCACTTAGGGAAGTAGCTTTAGTAGAATTAGGAAAGATGAGAAGAAATGGAATAATAATGGAAAAATAATAAAATTTTCGTATAGGTGTTTGGTCAAAGAAGAAGGGGAAATTATGAAATTATGCATGAGAAAGCAACAAAGATTAGTGAACTCAAATAGTTGGTGGAGAGAGATAGAAGGAATTATGTAAAAAATAGGAATGGGAGATATATGGAGATTAGAGGAAAGGAATAGAAGCGATGTGGTAAATTGGTAAAATGCAGAATAGAAGTTATAGAAAGACAGGAAATATGGGGAAATATGAAATCATTACAATTTTACAAATTGGGGACGAGAAGCATATGTAGATTACTGCAATAGGCAAGAGAGAGAAGGGTTAACTTTAATGAGAACAGGAACAATATTTCTAAGAGGGATAAGAGGTAGGGAAAAGGGAATTTGTGAATTGTGTGGGGAAAAAGAAAGCATAGAACATTATGTAACAGAATGCGAGGAGGTAGCAATGTGGAGATAAAAGGTTTGGGAGGAAAATTGTGAGAAAGTGGAGAACAGGATAGTAGCTATAAAAATGTTAACGGGCAGGGAGGAAAAGTAGGTAGGAAGTATTGGTGAGTTCTTGTAGAAAGTAAAAGAAAAATGGGCCAGAAATGTAAAAAATATAAGAAAGGAAGATGAGGGGGAAGAATGTGACTAATTAAGTAACAAGGAGACATGGAGGTTAAGAGCTACCTGGCAGAATAGAAGACCAGGGCGTCATGTAAGCCAAGGTAGCAACAAGCAAAGACAAAGAAATGCAGCCAAAGGGTTGTAAACTGTAAAAGTTTGGAATATGCACAATAAAAATCTAATCTAAAAAATCTAATCTAAATCTGTTTTGGTTCCCCCCCCCCCCCCCCCGTTTAGCTCTTTACGTTTTTTTTATTTATGGTGTCTCAGAACATTTTATTTCCGATAAATTATGTGTCCCAAATTTTAAGACGAGCTGTTTCCTCTACTTACCATAAAGGATATGGTACACAAAATCATGTGAATGCAATAATCAGATTGGAACAAATTCCACTACAGTTAAAACAAAAGGCTCCCGTTGCGTAATAGTGGATAACCGATTCGTTACTTTACTCCTGATTACTGTGTAACCGTGAATACCTTATTCGATGCGTCACTTTATGAATCCATTATAAATGAAAGCTGGAGTTCTAGAATCCCCACAAAATACTTTATGACTTTACATTAGTAGAGTATAACCACTCCTGCTTTAATTTTCATTCTATGAATAATAACTACTAAATAGATTCATCATTGCCTTTCATCAAAGGATAAAATTGGTATTATCTGATGCAATTATTGGAGACAATTACTGTACGGTTTCAAGCTTCACAACACGTTCCTTCTCTTGGAGCCCTCACTACGCTTCTATTCATCCGGCGTTGTGTTCTCAGGTTTCTCCGCCGAGAGCATTAGTGACAAATTCATCATTTTCTCCGAACTGGATGCTAATAATGAATAACAAGTTTCCAGTTTCTGCTTGTTGTCACATGTTTGTGTTTGATGAAGGGAGCTCAGGTTGACGGATATAACGAAGAGAACATTAATAGCCAGCGAACGGTACAACGTCTCCCTCGGTCATGTCCAAACTACACTGCGAATTTCGCTTCCTCTTTCTCAATTTTAAAGAATAAACGCATAGTTTAACAATGCATATAAATACACAATACAATAATAATATCAATAGGGAGTTAAGTCCATTTATTGCTTATAATGTGTAGACCATTATTATTGCTTTCTAGAATACACTATGCTGTAACGTAACTGTGGGTCTGACTTATCGCATGACAGGTTCATGGACATCATAACCTATATTCAGAAATAAAGGGATTGTTCCTAAATCTTACGTCCGCCTTCCCAGTATTCTACAGGGCTCTTTCATTTAAAGCCTAACTGAGCACACGATTTTTCGCCTATCCCGCAAGCTTGCTGGATTCTTCCACTACCGGCTGCCATTTTGCGTGGGGGCTAGCGATATGCCTTCCTCTCGGTAGTATTGTACTGATTGCCCACGACAATAAGGCAAGCTAGAGGAATGTATAACGTAATCACTTGCTGTCTCCTCGGGGTGTAAGCTCTCCATGTTCGTTTAAAATGCACAAGTGTTGTCAATGAACTCACCTATACATAATACCTATCGCTGCAACAAACATTAGATCTGGCAGCACTGTTAACTCATATACACTCTCATTCACTCATTTCCTACTAAACAGATCCACTAACAGAGCAGATAAACAGTTCAAGCTCCTCTGCCCTTCATACCATTCTAGTCGTGGGCATACAGTGCTGCAACCAACATGAAGAGAAGCAACGCATTACCGTGTGTAAAAGTTATTATAAATGTCAATCACTAAGCAGTGTTCGCACAGAGTATATTCAAACCTTTCCTGGGTAAGTGCCTCCTTCCAGATTTACAATTCACGAGGCTGTCATGCAATTCAAAACCACTGGTCCTGTGGTGAACAAAAACCGAAAGCATAAACGTAGAGTGTTAACAGAGGAAAGGTTAGATGACATAGCTGCATGTTTTGAACGTTCACTAACAAAATCCATTATCAAATTAACATAACAGTTGGGAAATTCAGTCTTCTTATTAAAACTAAGTGTCTATGCTTTAAAACAACGCGATCTTTTTATTACGAAAGCATTATTGTTGTTGGTTTCTTTCATCGGCGAATGACGGTTTAATTGATCCACAGTTTCTGTTCTTTTCCGATAAGACGTGGTTCCGCCTCAGTGGTCATGTCAACATGCATAATAATCGGTAATGGGTTTCCAAACATCGACATAAGTTCAATAAATCCCTCATTGTGACTGGAGATTAGAGTTTGCAGTGCTATTAGCGCTAGACGTATAATGGTCCAATATTCTGCTAGCAGATATACTACTGTGTCAAGAAAGTACAAAAAATTGATCATATAAAAATTTTCATAAGAGGGGATTCAAAATTATTGTTGTCGCTAAGTTGGTACTAATTTCCTCTATACCCACGAGGAGTTCGATTGTCATCTGTCATCCAGTTTGTTTACATAGCGCCATTTTGTTAGTGCATCTAAAATATATGTTGTGCTTTTACAATGAATTATCATTTATGTCTTCTATCGACTGAAAACAGGTACTTAGAAATGGTAGCTGGAGTTTTAGAAAATGAAAGAAGTCGGCATGAGTCAGATTAGGTGAATACGTTGGTTCTTCGACTGAAGCTGCTGACAGTGAAGTAAACTAGGTTGTTATTAATAATAACTAAACACTAGTAACACAACTTCACTTATCTTATTTAAATCCTGGGACCGGTTTCTGGCCTTAAATTTTTTCACAATGTTATCATGGTGCAGAATCCATGAGTTGTATTTCCACAAATATTTACCATCTGACCTTTTGCCGAGAATTTCGAATGCACCTCACCAACATAATCGAAAAAAGCTGTCAGCATTGGGTTTTCGTTCAGTTGGAATGCGCAACTCTGGAGCTCGTTGACTGGTTTGCGTGTCAAACTTGTAAACACACGTCTCATCACAGTTACAATGCGTTTCATGAGTTGGCTAGTTCTAGTATGTCTTCAACGATCCTTAGGCGATTGAGTTTTTGCAGAAAATTCAAGTTTTTAGAAATAATCGTTCGGCAACATGTCTAATCTTCAAACAATAGTTTAAAATCGATTCATGAGACAGAGAAAGTTCAGCAGCAATCTCACTTCAGCGATATTTTGATGGCCGAACAAAGCGAGGCAAACTTTCCACCACATCTCAACCACTTTCAAACTCACTGTACTACTCATTCGCACGTATTTTTATAAAGTCTATTAACCATAAGCGCTGTGTAACATTTTCAGCGATTCGGCACATGGAGTACCATTTGCAATGCAAATTTTGAGAGAGATTCTTGGTTCAATAGTTTTATTTATTGTAAAATCGCAACACACCTTGGGGATGCACTAACAAAATTGCGCTCTGTAAACAAATTAGGTAACAGATGACAATCAAACTTCGCAGCTTAACGACTACAATAATTTCGAATCCCCTCTTATACGATATTTATATATGATCAATTCCCGATGCTTTATTGACAGAATATAAAGGTAGAGAGGTACCCAATCACATTTTGACCCCATTTTATCATGAGCTGACGGAAGAAGAGAATTCATACGGGTGCTATTAACAAGATTCTGCTACTGTCCATACAGCAGAGGAGCCCATGAATAAAATTAGGGAAGTGTTTGAAGGTCCAGTGATCAGTGCTGGTGTAAGGCCTTCTCGCTCCCCGCAGTGTGATTTTTACTTGTGGAGTAACTTGAAAGACAAAGCTTAAGAGACCAATCCTCATACATAGGAAGAAGTAAACAAAATATTAGAAATGAAATCGGAAACATTACAGTGTTGCAACTTAATCGTGTGAATCAGTGAATCAGAACGTGCTCCCCCATATAATGCTTGTTTTGTCCAGGGTGAGCGACATTTCCAGCATCTTCTGTAAGATAGGAGTGTTATACATGCTTTACGTGCGGAGTTTATGTAGGAGCAAAGGCGGCTAATGCACACCCAATCAAGTACAGGTGAAGTGCCGTGCACCTGTTAGGTTTCAAATTAAGAATCCTCTAGAACTCTGTGGAAAATGCCGTTTACAAGAAAGTGACCTGTCATTAAGTGGGATAGTGAATATGTTTCTGATGTTAACAAAAGGGATGTTGTGACTTACATAAAATTATACTTCTGCGTGAAAGGAGAGAAATGTATGTGACTCTCAGGGGACCACAGAGAAAGTAGAATCTGCTTCGCGTGCGTTCCGTTACGTGCCACGTCGCGAGGACTACGTGAAGTGACAGTGAAAAATTGACATATTTACAATGCATTATTTTTGGATGTTTATTTACTACAGTAAATATTTTTCTTCATTCTTAAAATTGCTCTTTCAATACTTTGCCTTTACAGTAAGTAGTGAAGCAATGCATTCCATCCAAAAGCTCTATGTTAAGATTTCTCAGCTACATACTCTGAAGACATCTTCAAATGGATTTTAAAACGCGTGTAAACCTCAAAAGAATACAACGGGAAGTTCTAAGAAACTTCCCGCATCTTCAGATGGAATATCATTTCAACTTCTTTAATTATCAAACTTCCTCTGAATTATTCCTGATTAAATATTATATAGTGAGGTTGTTTAGATGAAAAAATGGAAATCGTTAATTTTCTGAGAATTTCTTTGAAGTCTTCAAGAATTAGGAAAGAGCTTTTGGTGTATAAATGATGTCAAGTTCATACGAATATTAGTACACGAAACTGTTGGGATGGTTATGTACTTTCCGATTTGAAATTCAGTTTTGTCGCAGTACATTGTGAGTATAGAATTTTGGACATGCAATTAAGTCTTTAGTTATTGCAATTTCGTTTGTACGTGTAGTCGAATGTGTCAAATAATTATTTCTTCAAGTTATTATTTTGACTGGAATGAGCTTAATAGAGTAATAAAATTTCAAATATTAAGGCAATATTGATAAAAATATATGAATTAACGTATCACTATGTAAGTCTTATGCGATATCATCATCTTAGGGTATGGTTTAACGGCTTTTCCATGTATAGACAAACTACAATTGCTAGAAAATGTGAAAGTAAATTCTAATTATTTTAGTGCCTGACGAGAAAAGTTCTCTTGGCCGACTTTATTAGCTGTTTCTAACAACAAGTTTGCTAGAAAGCTTCATTTTTACATTCACTACTTACTGAGACACTTTTGCTCCACTTTCGATTTAGGTTGCGTCATCAAACTGTTATAAATCAACAGAATGATCATTTTAAAGCAGGCTTTATCAAGAATTATGCAGTAAATGTAAATGTTGAGTAACAACTGCAATCCATGGAGAAAGACAAAATACCAATGTAAGCGCAAACTGTTACATTACGTCTTTCAGACGCATTTTAACACTTAGGAGTATGAAAGAAATTTCTACTTCAAATTACACCCTATAAACTCTGATTCACACGGATCTACATGGATCATTAAAAGCAGTCTGTCATTTCTCAAAACAGGCAGTCGACTCGACTGGTGCCACAGGAGCTTTCCGCACCACTCGAGTCGACTGCCTGTATGCAGACTCAGGCAAACCTCCACTCCATATTCGTCGCTCGCTGTTACTCTGCTCATACGTCTCGAAGTTGGCAAGTTATCCCAATCATCTTTGTTTTAAAACAGTTCTGTGTCCAGATTTAGTCCACTGTTATATGCGCCCTGGTTCTCGGACACACCCCATGGGAATAAGATTTCGGGATCTCCTACATTCGCATGGCCTCCGAATGCCTCGCGTGGAGAGGTCGTCCATCTGCCCTTATCCTGCATGGCAACTCAATCGTGCGCGGTTCGATCTCGCTCTTTCAAGCAACTCTAGACTCGCTACTCCACATTCGGTGTTCCAACAACTTTTTGCCGAACTACTGGACCGTTAGCCTAACTATGTTCCGGTCTTCACAGACGGTTCTCAGTTAGGTAGCACTACGGGTTGCACGTTCTTCATTAACGGTGAGGCTCACAAATTTCGCCTTCTAGACTCCACTTCAGTTTTCTCCGCAGAGCTGTATGCTATCTTATATTTGCTCCTTTTTATTTGCAAGTTAGCTCCTGGCTCTTTTATCGTCTGCACTGATTCTCTAAGTGCTCTTCAGGCCTTGCAACAGCACACTGCCACTCACACCCTTGTTTTAAAAATACAGGCCCAGATCTCGCAAATGCTCAGTCGCGGATACAATTTTGTTTTTACTTGGACCCCAGGCCATGTGGACATTTCCGGGAACGAGGAGGCGGACGCGGCTGCTAAGTCCGCTTGCCGTTTGCCCCGGAGTTTAACAGCTACGGTGCCATACCAGGATGTGCAACGTTTTTTCCGTCGCCAGCTCCTATCAGCTTGGCAGCAATCCTGGACAGCTTTAGAAGGCACACAACTCCGGGTGATAAAGGAGAGCGTACAACCCTGGCCAACGTCCTGCAGGGATAACCGGCGAGCCGAGGTGATACCCGGCTGAGAATTGGGCACACACGAGCGACTCATGGCCATCTGTTAAGAGGGGAACCGGCCCCTGTGTGTGCTCCGTGTGCAGTACGCCTCACTGTGCGGCACGTATTGCTTGATTGCCTGCAGTACGACCGCGTTCGCCAGTCTTTGGGCTTGGGGACTAAGTTGGTCGATGTTTTAGGGGACGACCCAGTGGCCGTGGTTAAGGCACTGCGGTTTGTTGCTCAAATAGGTTTTAATAAACAAGTCTGACTTGTATTTTATATTTATTAGTTCTAGAGATTTTAAATTATTAGTCTTTAGATGGTTTTTATGTCCTTTTAATAGTTGAGTGTCTTTATTTCATTTTACCTTTTAGCTAAATTTGTGTAGTTTTTAGGTTTTAGTGTTGACTTCGGGCCCAAATGACCTTGTTGTCGACGGGCCCTAAAACAGCACACACTCACTCACTCACTCACTCACTCACAAAGAACATGAAAACAAATAACAAATCAATAATACGAAGGTATTCAATACGTACTTATAAATCACAAGGTTAAAGTTCTGAATAGCAATCAGTGGAACAGTAGTATCTAGACAATCAATTTGTTGCATAATAACTTATGTATATCCTAAATTGGTATTCTTAGAATTAGATTTTCGTACACAAGTTTGTACCTTTCAGTACGTGTTTGAAGTTCGATGGCGTGTTCAGAATGGTGGATAATTCTCCATTGATTATGATGATGATGATGATGATAATAATAATAATAATGTCTATACACTTATTATACTCGTATATTTTGTAGCATACGAGAAAATACATTTAGTAGACACAATCTAGTATTCATGTGTGTGTGTGTGTGTGTGTGTGTGTGTGTGTGTGTGTGTGTGTGTGTGTGTGTGTGTGGAGTTCATCTTTCCACTTCAGAACATTGATAAATATAGGAAAGTTTCAAGCTTAAAGTTTAAATCGTTTGCTTGTCATGGCCTACTGTATCCCAACTGCTGTCTTCTGTCTGCGAATATCGCAATCCAAAATCGAAAAGCCAATTAAACCACAAAATATTATGACCTTAAGCCTCTTCCAAGAATGTAAAAGATATTTTCAGCAAAATACTCTATTTCAAACTAACCTTTACATGCAACATTTTCGAAAAATTTTATTTGCTTTTCAAAACTTAATATATTATTAATAAATCACATGTTCAAAATATTTTACTATCAAATCAACCTGCATATCTTGAAATTTCTAGGAATAAATAACCTGTGAAGGCTTGCCATAATGAATGATTTTTAGATCATGCGTAAACCATAAAATATAAATAAAATGCTATAATCCCAAAAATATAGTTTTCGTTGAAAAACAATTTATTTCAATTTTAAGTTAAACTTTTCCCAGATATTCCTTGTTAATGATTTGTATCATTAAATGGGAAATGGCAAGCCTACCTATTTCTCCTGTTCCCATTCTAATTTCAGTGAACCAACGGGCATAAATAAGCATTTGTTGGCATTTCTTTTACAGTCGCACATGATATTTTATGTTAAACTTCTTTTTAGCCTGTAAAACGAAGTAAGGAATGCTTAAACTAGTCCATGTCCGTTCAGTTTAGAGTTTGTTCTTTAGAGAATGACGTAATAGCGCAGACAAGACCTTCTCCAGGCAACTTATCCCATTTAAAATTCGAGCTGTGTCCCTATAGGTTACAGAGACCACAGATTACTGAGGTTTGCTAAAAGCAAGACGAGGATTTTTAGAAATACTCGAGGAATACAATTAATATTCAATTATGTAAGCGTCGCCTGATAGCAGAACTGCAATTATAAAACTAAAGAGTTGAGCACATTTAATTTAGAACTCACAGCGACGCTCAGTGGAATGGAACAAGGTATTATAATTGGGAAAAAGTGCAGCAAACTTTATGAGCACGTAAATGAGGTACCTCGGCCCCTAGAGAAAGTTTGTCCAATGAAGGGAGGGCTACATACCTACGCTTTAATCAAGAACAAAGCCAAGTTGGAACGGAGCTGTGAAATACGATATTTCTGTCTCATTTGTGGTTCTTTCTCTCGGTAATAGCAAGGAAATCAAACAGCGAAGATTAATGTGAAGCAGGCAAATACATGACATCACTCTAATTCTACAGAAATTATCACTGAAAAAACAAACACGCGTGTGGAGTTTAGTGTAAGGAATAATAACCTAGCAGAAAATAACATCAGAAAAAAATGACTGCTCGTCGCTTCTGAAAATACATTGAGGAAGCTACTATTAAAAGCTAGCCATCCTACTAGGCGTTAGAAATAACCATAAGACTAAATGAGACGTAAAATTCGTATGAAATTATGATTACATGGAATATACGAGGGCTGTGCAATAAAGAATGATCATAATTTTTAAGAACATAATTTTTGGCACTAAAATTCATTCTTTTTATATTCTGTTTGCTTAATGTGAAACAAACACGTCGTAGTAGTGTCATTGTTGGTACTCCTGATTCCCGCCTGTGAGAACCAGGCAAGTTCAGACATGTTCAGTATTGCCTACCAATGCAATGGAGGTAACACGCAGTTAAAGTTGATGTTAGAGGAAGATCCGGAGTTTCTATCAAACGTAATCACTGCTGATGAAACTTGGCTACATCATTTTGATCCTGAGATCAAACAGCAAAGCTCAGTGTGGAAATCTCCTTCATCACCAATCCCCAAAAGAGCAAAAGTTGTTGCTTCCGCTGGGGAATTTATGGTCATCTCATTCTTTGATATTCATGGAATGGTTTATCAGCATGTTGTACCTGTACACACATCTGTAACTGGACAATGCTACAGGGATGTCCTGAAAACATTGATATCAGGCGCAAAAGACCACATTTCCGTGAAGCAGGCTGGATGCTGCACCACGATAATGCGCGGCCGCATATTGCCATTGTTGTTACTGAATATCTTGCAAAAATCAACGAGAAGTGCCTCCTTCACCCTCCCTATAGTCCGAATTTAGCCCCATGTGACCTCTTTATGTTCCCTAACTTGAAGAAGCGCCTTCGCGGGAGGCATTATCCATCATCAGAAGCAGTGGTGAAGGCCGAATTTTGAAGGATCTCCCAAAAAGTGGTTTCCAGCATGTCTTTGAAAACTGGCATAACGCTGAAACACGTGCATCTCATTCAGGGGAGACTATTTTGAGAAGAACCATCAAAATTATGAGGATGAGTAAAGGTACGTTGTCAAAAGAAGGTGATTATACTTTATTGAACAGCCATCGTAATTTATTTTGCACATTTATTCGATTTAAATCGATAATATAAGGTGAATGAAATCATTTTTATTGCACCAAATATGTGTTAGTAAAATATTGTATAGTATAGAAGGTCACGGATGTTAAATGTTATTTTCCAAAAGCCTTATTAATCCGGATATCTAAGCAAAATGCTTATAAATTCTCTTTTGCTGAAATACGGTCTTTGTTTGCTTATTTTATGCTTTTCACTTAAAATAGCTTATTTTATCCAAATAATATTAATTTAAAAGTAAATGTTCACTCCTAGCCATCATTTAACTTCATGACAGTTGACATCGTCTCGCTAAAGGAGTTAGGAGTTATATAAAAACGTGGATCTTCTTGTCTCTAGCGCGAAGAAAGTGTTTGTACTGTCGCAGATTAAAACAATAAATAAACCCTGACCTGACATCCCTAAGAGGACCAAGGCCTACCAACCCGACTGCGGGCCTCACATCCACTTACGCAAGGTATAGGTGGGCGATCATCCAACCTATATGGGGAGTAGATGTGGTCAGAGTCTCGGCATCCCCCCAAGCAGGCATGTTGATTTTCGTGACCAGGGCCGCTTAACCAAGGTCACTTTCCTCACGATGCTGAGTGGGCAGCGGCCCTGCACCCGGGACTTAAAATCCGCACCCCATGGGTGGCATCGAACTCGGGCCGCTTTATTGTTGCTGATTAGAGTTCAAAAATTTAATGAAGTCCTTCCAAATTTGTCTTTACCTCCTCAGCCAGTTTTAACTCGATCGGGTTCTTGTTTAAAGTCTATGCCATTCTACGCAGAACATTTCAATGAAGTAAAACAGTGTTGTACTCCTTAGATGCAGAAGATGCAAGCAACATCGCCACAGCACAAGAATGTTTTGCTAATACTGGCATCCAATATAAGACAGAGTCCATCCATAAGCGCTTCTCCAAAATACACTATTACAAGGGTAAGTCAAATGAAAACCTTAAATTTGTAATGACAAATCGAAATTTCTCGCCGTTATCCTGTAAGTTGGTAAGCATGCTAGAAACATCGTGCAGAATTGCCTGTAGGTGGCAGCATAGTGCAGATGCTCACATACCGTCGCGGTAACAGTATAAAGATGGCCGCCGCACTTGCGACTTGCACCAGGGAAGAAGAGCGTTCGGTTTTTGCATAGTGAAGGTGTGAAATCTATTTAAATTCATCGACGAATGAAGGTTTAGTATGGTGGTACATGCTTGTCACAGTAGCGAGTCCCAAATGGAGTGACTTCAGTGGAAGATTCTCCACGTCCAGGTCAGGCACAGAACTTTGCAGTTCACTGCAGTTCAACTTTCACTAGTTGAAGCCATAGTGAAAGAAAACCACCGAGTGACACTGAATGACATTGCAGCATCTTTACAGATTAGTCAAGTGCTCCAGTTTTACAAAGTGTCTGCCACGGCAGCTGCCTCCTGAAATGACAGAACGACGTGTTGATGCTTGTGAAGAAATTCCTTGGTGCTTTGAACGGGAAGATGTTGGTTTCCTTGCAAGAATCGTTACTGGGGTCGAAACCTGGGTTCACTTCCACCAACCAGAAACGAAGAGAGCGAGCAAGGAATGGCGCCATCCCTCATCATCAAAACCAAAGAAGTTTCGAACAGAACCATCAGCAGTGAAGGTTATGCTGACTATTTTGGGACGAAAAAGGCGTCATTTTGGAGCATTACATGCCTAGAGGGACCACTGACACCAGTGCATCATACACCGATCTTGTAAAAATCATCTGCGGCCTGCAATAAAATCAAAGCGACGTGGATTGCTGTCAACAGGTGTCCTTTTACAACATGACAATGCAAGGCCCCACACTACCCGTACAACAGTTGCAACAATGACAGACCTGTATTTTGAGTGTCTTCCTCAGCCACCATACTCACCAGACCTTGTCCCAAATGATTTCCATGTATTTGGACCACTCAAAGACTCAATGGGAGGAGAGAAGTTCCGTTCCGATGAAGAGGTACGCCACACGGTGCATGAGTTGTTGTGCGGACTACTAAAAGAACTTTTTGTAAAGGCATCTATGCACTTTGTAAGCGCTGGAGGGCTTGCATTGAGCGTGGGGGAGATTATGTTGAAAAGTGATACAGCTTTGTACCACTTCTGCACAATAAATAATATTTAAAAGAAATATTAAAAGTTTTCATTTCACTTATCGTCGTATAATACAGTTGGAAGCTCGAAATAATACCTTGGAGCATTCACTTTCTTTGATAGATGAAATTTCAGTAACGGTGTCTTCAGAGATTCACAGTATTGTTAAAACTGTCATTGAGAAACTCAGTAAGGTATCACGAAAAACCCTGGTTACAAAGCACTCTGTAAAACCTCTATGAAACTTTCTAATACAGAAACAAAAGCATATCGAAAGTAAATTCATTTAAAAATAACTGTGGTGCTTTTCGCATATTCCAGAAACGTTATGCGACGTTGAGAGATCCTCTTTACAGTATAAAAATATTTTACTGAAAAAACGCTGGAGCTTCATAGAAGAAATTCTCAAGATAGTTCTCTCGTGTACTGTAAAAAGCCTGAGTAAGGTAAAAACTTCTACCAATAAATACGTTTATGGTTAAATTTTTATTTTTATTTGCTTATTTCCGTACTTATTTGTTTTATTTTTCGTGCTTATTTGCTTGTTTATTTCACCATTTCCGGGCTCTAGTCATTCATTACCTTACACATTAAGACTACTTGACATGGTCACCGCCATTATCCAGGATCTTGTCGTAACAGGTAAGTACCCGCCTCGGTAACCTAAATGATAGTGTGTCTTATGTTCAAAAGCTCAAAAATTCGAATTTCGGTCAGGGTGATAAGGTGTTTTATCAGTTTTTATCTTACTTGTCTTGAAAAATAAATATCTGGTATTTTTATGAGTACGTAAATTTAAATTTAACACAAAACAGAAAATAAATGTTGTATACCTTTGGCAAATTACACTGGGCAACAAAAACTAACTTGTGAATGTTCCGAGCAATTCGTGAGGCAATTCCTACTAATTTTGGGTTGAGAAACAAATATGACAATCAAAAACTTTTATTAGCTCTAGTTTCTAGACATACACAAGGTGGAAGTATTACATATTAACGGATTGAGAGAAAATGATACATTTTAATTACATACATGCTAACAACAATGAAACTGCATTTGATTTTTTAAACTGGTAATTACATGCTAAGAGTTCTAAATTGCTGGAAAAGTACTACACAGATAGCCCTTCCTGAAGAGAATTATGTGGTGGGCTATTGACTTCGTCGACTTTTAGCTTACCTCTTGTGATGGAGTTCCGCAGAAGCCCTAATCAAAGACCAATAGTAATCCACAAGCATTACCTCATTCCAACTGCCCTGATATATTTGTTCCATAACAGAAATGTCCTGATGGAATCTCTCCCCATGTTGATCACTAACAGCTCCACAACTAGGAGGGAAGAAGCCTAGGTGGGAGTGGAGAAAATGGATCCTAAGGGACATGTTGCATCCAAGGTTACGGTATTTTTGCAGGAGCACTGTCACCAAATGCTTGTAGTTTTAATCTCGTTTGTTGTCTAAAAATCCATGAACAACACCCTTGAAGGCTTCCCAAGCTTCCGTTTCTTTTCCCTCCAATATCCTGTCAAATGCAGGATCCTTTACAAGTTCTCTTATTTGTTGTCCGACAGAAATGCCTTCCTTAACTTTTGCATCACTTAATTTCCAAGATGTCTCTCTGATTGTGTTTTGTTATTTAACAGATGTGCCAACCCCCAAGAAGAAATTCCCCTAAATTTAGAACCTTCAATCTAAAAAATTAAATGTCACTTTATCTTCAAAACAAGAGCTAATCTATAATTTTTATGGGGATTTTTGAATTCAGCTATGGAAGTACATGTAAATTCACTATTTTTAAGCCCGAAACATTTTCATTGTCGCCCAGTGTAATTATACAATTATTATATATGCTGACGAAAATCACCATATGATTGTTGAAATGTTTTTATACCAGGAATCTTCTTAGGAAAAATATACATGAAAATTACTTGCTACCAAAATCCGGACAGTAGGGAGAGTGACCGAATTGTACCCACCTAAAGGCTGCGATAAAATCGAGTTTGTTTGCTTGTGGGGCATTCTTATGAACCGGTAGGATTCCACGTACTTTGTTCTGCATTGAACGTCGCGCTTTTGTAGTGCCTCACAATAGATGTCTTTGTTGACTGTCGCATTCCTGGATAAGGATTCAACCAGCAAAACACGTTTTCTGTCCAAGAGAACCAAACTTATAATTTTGCGAATGTATACGTTTGAATTGCTTCTTCCCGGTGAATGACGCATACACTCATGGAATGTTGCTCGATACAGGAGTGACATAAGAGACTCATGTGTCTTTTCAAATTATGGCCTTTCTTAGCATATCGCGCGAGATAAGTTAGTGTAGCGCCAGATGGCTATTTTTATGCTCATCAGTAAGATTTTAGGACACCATCTTCCGAAATACTTAGTGTTTTGTTACAATGCAATAGAAAACTGATCTTGAAATTGTAGAACATGCGAAGACGTGACCGAGGTGATGAAACGTCTGTCATTGGGAATGTTTTCTTGCATAGGCTATATCAGGTCATCCCTGATTACAGCGATCGGCTTGTCCACTACTCATCAAGCACATTCTTCGTTAAAACTATCTCACCATTCCATCACTGTCTCCCCACAAACCGCACATATTTGAACTGGGTTAGGAAGAAAAAAAAAATAACAACATGATCACACTTCGCAGTCGAAGGCTCGTTCAATTGTTTTCAACATTTCGAAACGCTTTAACAGTAGGAAAAGAAGGTCAGTTACTTCCGGCATTCTGATGAAGAGGAAATGGTCATGCATCCTCAAAATCGTGATTGCAGCGCTGCAGCGTCGAAATAATCAAACACTACTCATTTTATAACTACATTCTCTATTTAGAAACACGTTTCAGCTATAAATATGAAATTAGCATTAGTAATAAAGCAACTAACTAAGCTATGTCACACAATGAAGAGAATCTAGAAGTTAAAGGTAACTCGTATGAACTTTCCTAACTCAATGGCCTGTATCTACCTTATTATATGGATCTCAAATATGGACTTTTAACTATAGTTGACAAAAAGAACATTAAGCTGCCGAAGTACACATCTAGGATAAATAAAATCATGTCCTCTTTTTGGTGAAGTCCCAAAGAAAAGAGTTAGAATTATCTGGCAGAAGAATTTACAAACTACAAAAATATTCACGGAATGTCAGCAAAGAGGATCCAAATAAAAATATTTTACTATATATTTAAAGGAAGTATCCGGAAAAATCAATGACTGTCAGTCATATTTCCTATATGCAGGTTCACACGTATGAATACCTTTCGCTCATCACGACTAATTTTTTTAATGTAAAATCTGGTAGAACCTCTAAAGTTCACCTTTATCTAATTTTATAATATGCGAGATTTTTATGAATTAAAAGTGAGACTGTATTTACCTCTATTTTTTTTAATTTACCTTCTCCAACGTTAAGTCATATCGGACGATGAATGAAATGGGCGAAATGATGCTCAAATGAGCCCAGGGTCCATAGAGCTTAGAGTTACCCGACATTTGTCTTTCAGGATAAGGGTAAACCCCGGAAGAAACTTTATCCGCGTAACTCACCCTGACGGAAATTCGAGATTTCGGACCTCTTGAACGTGAGGAAAACACGCTACCACCACACTACCAAGGCGGGCTAGAGACGTATGCCATTCATCCTTAAATATAGATGAAATAAAAGCTAGAATTTTTGACAATATTACATAAGTGACTTTTGAAGCAGTTCAGACAATTACGTCAAATTCGCACCATGACTGCAGGAATATGGAGAGAATGACGTAATTTACAGGACCTTACCTTCAAGAAATGACTTTTACTTTTGAGTAATAAACAATAATGTTTTAGCTTTCAGAGGTTTAGGCACAAATTTGATTAAAGTTTGGTTTAAGTTATATAAACCTTGCTATTACTTATGTCGACGACGTCGACGATGAAGTAAACGGTCCTTACATTAATTGCTGACTGCACATAATTATATCAAACCAGTTGGCCACTAATTCTGCTCCTCTTGAGGCAAGAGTTTCCACATGTTGCCGGAAAGCACATATGCAGTTGACATGCTGATGCCAAGCTTGTCTCTGCAGAATCCTTCACTCTGCTTCAGGCGGGATATGGTCGTGCTGTAAACTGAGAAATTTTGCCTCGCAGTATGCTCGTGGATATCTAAGTACGAGTTAAACAATTAGGGAAGCATAGGGAACATCTGAAGATAATAAGTCTTTGGAAACTGGTGGTTATGCCTATAAAATATTAACAATGCCCTCATATTGTTCTATACGTATCATCCCCTGATTGTAAACTTGCTGTAATTTGACATCTGAATGTGCATAGGGTAACAGCTGAAAGTATATTTGGAGTCTATAAATATATTTTGAAGCTGGAACAGGTATTTGTGCCTAATCCTTGAAGTGCAGAAGAAGAAGGTTCAAGGTTCATTACCTCTCTAACTCCTTACGACAGCTAAACTTCCATATCAGCATTTGCAGTTCTCATGTTTTAACCCACTTTCACTAGGCACTCAACCTGACCCTGTTTAGAAAACAGAAACGAGAGAACCTTGCAAAGTAAACCCCTGGGCAGCACCCTAAGTGGAATACACTCTTTGCTTCAGTGCTCCATTATAATCCACTTTGATGGAGGTAACTATGTATAGAATGTTCACATTCTCAGTTCACGGGTTTGTTTTGCATTGGTCGTACCATTTACTTTCACTGGTAGCCATATGCTACGATACATTATGTAAAGTTACATGGTTTTCTGTCTCCAAATTTTAACACTTCATTTTTATCATGCTTCAAGCTTGAAGGATCAAGCAAATTAAAAGCAAGTGAGGCACATATTGACAGGGTTTGCTTATATTTGTTTCTGACAGCCTGACCTGGTGCTCAGGAAGGGATAGAACTTCAGACAAATATTGTATTTAACAAGTCTCCGGAGACAAGAAGAATATGAATAGATTGCCAGAAGAATCAATATCTTTATAACCTCTGTTTCAATAGTAAACAATATTTCACAATTACATTAATATACATTCTGTAACTTTAAGCATCACCTATATGTATTATAGTGAAAGTGAAAGTGAAGGTATAGGCTCAATAATGATTTTGTACTTTCAAAAGAAACTGAATGCTAATTACACTGGGCAACAATGAAAACATTTCGGGCTTAAAATAGTGAATTTACATGTATTTCCATCTGATGAATTAAAAATACCATTAAATGATAGATTACCTCTTGCTTTGGAGTTAAAGTGACATTTCATTTTTAGCGTGAATATTTTAAATTTGGGAGAATTTCTTTTGGAAGTTGGCACACCTACAAATAACAAAGCACAATCAAAGTGAAATTTTGGAAATTAAATGATGCAAAAGCTAAGGAAGGCATTTTTGTCGGACCACGAATAAGAGAACCTGTAAAGGATCCTGCATTTGACCAAATTTTGGAGGGGAAAGTAAAGGAAGCTTGGGAAGCTATCAAGGGTATTATTCATGAATTTTTAGGCAAAAAAAAAAAAAATAGATGACAACTGCAAACATTTGGAGATAGTTCTCCTGCAAAAATACCGAATCCTTGAATGCAACATGTCCCTTAAGATCCATTTTCTCCACTCCCACCTAGACTTTTTCCCTCCTAGTTGTGGAGCTGTTACTGATGAACATGGGCAGAGATTCCATCAGGAGATTTCTGTTATGGAACAAAGATATCAGGACCATTGTAATGAAGTAATGCTTGCGGATTACTGTTGGTCTTTGTATAGTGATTCTGCGGAACTCCATCACAAGAGGCAAGCTAAAAGACGACGAAGTCAATGGGCCACCACGTGATTCTTTTCAGACACAACTATCTGCGAAGTATTTTTCCAGCAATTTAGAACTCTTAGCATGTAATCACCAGTTAAAAAGATCAAATACACTTTTATTGTTGGTAGCATAAAATGTATCCTTTTCTCTCAATCCGTTAATATGTAATACTGCCACCTTGTGTATATCATAGAAACTACAGCTAGCTAATAATTAATGGAAATTAATTATTCTTTCACTTACGAGTCAGTTGGAGAATTTAATGTCATATCGGCACGTTGGCCATAGTAGCACAATGGTAGTGCGGCTGGACGGAAACCAGAAGAACCGTGGTTCAAATCCCGGATATGGCATTGAATTTTTCAGTCTGACTCTACGTTTCCACAATTTAGCCTACACACGGCCAGTGTGAAAGAATAATTAATTTCCATTAATTAACCTAATAGTGGTTAACTATAAAGCCCGGGCCTTAAAGTACTTACATGTAGTAAGTCGCCATTAAGGTAGTTGTCTCATGTGTTTATGAGAACTCCTAAGTGGTTTACCGGGAAAATACGAGTCAGTTGGAGAATTTAATGTCATATCGGCACGTTGGCCATAGTAGCACAATGGTAGTGCGGCTGGACGGAAACCAGAAGATCCGTGGTTCAAATCCCGGCTATGGCATTGAATTTTTCAGTCTGACTCTACGTTTCCACAATTTAGCCTACACACGGCCAGTGTGAAAGAATAATTAATTTACAAGTATGTAATATTTTAAACAATATAAGTGATCACATCAAACGTTGGTCGTGTAGCAAAAATTGAAAGGAAGAAAGCTATAAAGATCGATAGAAAGTAAAATATTACAATTGCTCTTAAGCAAATACGCGCAAAACGTTTGTATTTGTAGCACTGCTTCAAAAACGCTTCTTTCTATGCAGACTTGTGGCCGTCTCCTACGAACTTCAGCTGTAATATTTTGTGGCGTTAGGTGCCCCGCTTTATTTGAGCCTGCCGCCTCCGGATATGGCCGCTCTGTGTACTTCACTGGACCCCTTTTCTCTTTGGCCTTCTACAGACACTTAAAACGACTATATGTTTAAGATTCGAAATTCTCCTTCTTTACTGATAACCCTGATTTTCCCCCCTTTTTGTAATTTACGTCCTCCAACGTTAAATCATATCGGACGATGAACGAAAAATGGATGAAGTGTTGCTCAAAAGAGTCCGGGGTCCATTGAGCTTAGAGTTACCCGACATTCGTCCATCAGGATAAGGGAAACGCCGGAAAAAAAACCTTATCCAGGTAACTCACCCTAACCGAGATTCGAACTTGGGACCTCTTGAACGTGAGGCAGACACGCTACCACTGGCACTATCGAGGCAGTCACCCTGATCATATATTATTACACTTTATTTTTTCATTTATAGCCCGCCTTTAACTGCAGTGATCATATCAGCGGCCGTTCTCCTTTGGAACATATCGAAGGTTTTAACTCGTATTCGTTGGGTTTTACCCATTAGATAACGCACACATTTGCACTCTCATTCATACTTCCAGACTCTGGGGAAGATGGGGAATTATCTTGATCGGAGAAAAATCCCCAGCCCAACGACGGGAATCAAACCCGGGACCTATATTACGGCAGGCAGGTACTCTACCGATTAAGCTACGGGCCAGCCAGGTACACTTTTGAGGCAATTGTCAATAATTATAACCGTAAATATCAATTAATATTTATCTGAAATCAATTATTTACACATTTGTTTTATGTAGCTTACACGCCCTTTTTAATTAAAAGGCATTCACCAAGGCAACTGCTGATGTAAAACAACGCTGCAATTCCATTACCCTTCGTGTTTGCTGTTTGTACATTGCGAGTAAAGCATACCACCTGGCTTTACTATGGAGAGTTCCTGACAACCCTGAAATATCACATCAGATTAACTCTAAATGCCCAGAGAGCTACATGTGCAGTTTGAGATGATGTTGAACTGTACGCTTGACTGGAGATAAGCTGTAATCCTTGCACCATGTACGTGCCAGCTAATGTTATCAACTGCAAATACAAGAAAAGCCTGTTATACTACAAGACGACAACCTGAAGCGCAGAGCGGAAAAAATAAAGCATCCATGAAAAAATAACTGTACCACACACTTCTTAATAAGAAAAAACGGAAAGTAGAATGTGTTTGCAAATAAGTTTAACCTACACAAAGTTCCTGGCACATATAAAATGAAGTTTGTTTACAATTCTTCCGCTAACATTTCAAATGTTATAACAAAGAACTATTGTAGAAGTAATAAAGTTATCCAATGAATTCATTGTTAACTTCAGTGATCAAAAGGATCAAATCTGAAGGTTAGCATCTGATAATAATAGTCCAGGCTTTTACTTGTTTTGTCAAGCGTATTCCTACTGTAAATGCTATATAAGTTGAAGTGAAATTAGTTTTGGAATTCCAACATCAGTAGTCTATGCACGTACTTATTATTAAAATCAACACCAGAAATCTCCACTTTCAACTACTTTTGTTTTTGCTCATGAGCCTCAGAAGTTGGCGGGCCGCGCCGTGGCTCAGTGTTTAGATCACTTGGCTCTCACCAAGGTGGCCCGGGTTCGATCCCAGGCGACCGTAAAGTGAGATATGTGGTGGACAACACGGCGCTGGGGCGGGTTTTCTCCGGGACCTCCGGTTTCCCCCACCATCTCATTCCACCGGTGCTCCATCTTCATCTCATGTACCATCAGTGTCATCGCCTGCGGTGCCGTATGTAGTAAAAGCGGGCGTTAAACACTACACATTTCATTTCATTTCTCAGAAGTTGGCAACAGTTACTTCTATTCTTGACGCTGGGTACACTTAGTTTTAATTGCAGGAGCGATAACACGAGGTCTGATCAACAAATACTGAGCCTGATTTTTTCACAGATTTTCTTCTTCTTCTTCTTCTTCTTCTTCTTCTTCTTCTTCTTCTTCTTCTTCTTCTTCTTCTTCTTCTTCTTCTTCTTTTTGTAATTTACGCCCTCCAACGTTAAGTCATATCGGACGATGAATGGAATGGGTGAAATGATGCTCAAATGTGCCCAGGGTCCGTAGAACTTAGAGTTACCCGACACTCGTCTTTCAGGATAAGGGAAAACCCCGGGAAAAAGTCTTATCCAGGTAACTCACCCCGACCGAGATTCGAACTCGGGACCTCTTTAGCGTGAGGCAGACAGTCTACCACCACGCTACCGAGGCGAGCACAGATATTTGTTACTGAAATTCAATGTTTACATGATCTTTTCCAAAGTAGTTGCCTCATACTTCAATGCTCTTTTTATAGCGTCTCTGCCCGTTCTTGAACACGTGCTGCAGACCATTCTTTGTCAGGTCCTTGAGAATCGCCTCACTTTTCTTGAGCACAGCTTCAGAGTTCTCAAATTAAAATCGATTATCATCGGAGATGAGTCATGGCTGCATCTTTATGATGCTGCAGGAAAGCAAGCCAGCACAGCGTGGAAATCGCCAGGTTCTCCAACACCAAAAAAAGGCAAAAGTTATTACATCTGCAAGGAAAGTGATGGTGATCACATTTTTGACTGTAATGAAATGATTTACCAGCATGCAGTTCTCCTCACACTACTGTTACAGCAGCATACTACACGTCAGTATTGGCTACACTGAGGAAGCGCATTGCTAAGAAACGACCAGAGTTTTCTCGGACTGTGTGGCGACTTTATCATTACAATGCACGGCCTCATGTCGCAAATAATGTAATGCAATTTCTGGCTCCATTCAACATTGCCTGTATACGACATCCACCTTATAGCCCCGATCTTGCACCCTGTGACTTTTTTTATTCCCATCACTAAAGCCAAAGCTTAGGGGTATTCCTTTTGAGAACGCAAAGCAGTGCTAAAGAAAAGTGAGGCGATTCTCAAGGACCTGACAAAGAATGGTCTGCAGCACGTGTTCCAGGACTGGCAGAGATGCTATAAAAAGTGCATTTAAGTAGGAGAGGACTCACACTCAGTCTTTGTTGATCAACCCTCGTAGATAACTTTTATTGTAAACGTTATTATGCAAGGATCCTAGACAGATTATGAATGGAGCCTCTAAAACCTGAGAGGTAACTAACGAAAGGTTAGGTTAGTTAGATTAGGTGAGGTCAGAAGTACACTATATGCACTAGAAGCCCTTCATTTCCTAACGAACCTTGAGAAAACGTGTACTTTGTTGTGCTTTCAGCATACACAGAATTTTCATTATCTGCCCGGAATTTTGGCAAAACTACAAAAGCAAATGTTGCCCATGGTAACTCAATGGGTCTGGACGGAAACCAGGAGATTCGTAGTTCATATCCAGGCTATGGCATTGAATTTTTCAGGTTGACTTTATGAATCAAGAATCTTAGCCTAAAAAAGCTAGCGGGAAGAAATGAGTAATTTCCATCAATTAACTTAAATAATAAGAGTTTAATGATGAAGCCTGGGATTCAAGTACTTACAATAATATATCGCCACAAACGGTGTATCTCGAATCAGAGAGCCCCTAGTGGTTTACCAGGAAAATATACCAAGGCTGTTCAATAAAGAATGACCCCATTTTTTTTTTTCGTTGGACAATATACCTTTACTTATCCTCATAATGTTGATGGTGCTTCTCAAAATAGTCTCCCCTGAATACGATGCACTTTTTCCAGCGATTCTGCCAGTCTTCAAAGACATGCTGGAAACCATTTTTCAGAGATCCTTCAAAAACGCCTCCGCAGCCTTTACCACTGCTTCTGATAATGGATAATGCCTCCCACGAAGGCGTTTCTTCAAGTTAGGGAACAGAAAAGGTCACATGCGGCTAAATTCGGACTATTGGGAGGGTGAAGGATGCACTTCACGTTGATTTTGCAACATATTCAGCAACAACATTGGCAATATGCGGTATTTTGTGCCTGATATGGACTTGCAATGTTTTCAGGACATCCCTGTAGTATTGTCCAGTTACTGATGTGTGTGCAGGTACAACACACTGATAAACCATTCCATGAATATCAAAGAATGAGATGACCATAGCTTTCCTAGCAGAAGCAATCACTTTTGCTGTTTTGGAGGTTGGTGACGAAGGAGATTTCCTCACTGAGCTTTGCTGTTTGCTCTCAGGATCAAAATAATGTAGCCAAGTTACATTAGCAGTGATTAAGTTTGATAGAAACTCCGGATCTTCCTCTAACATCAACTTTAACTGCATGTTACCTCCATTGCAGCGGTAGGCGATACTGAACATGTCTGAACTTGCCTGGTTCTCACAGGCAGGAACCAGGAGTACCAACAATGGAACTACTACGGCGTGTTTGATTCACATTAAGCTAACAGAATATAATAAGTTTGAATTTTAGTGCGAAAAATTATGTCGGTAAAAGATTATGATCATTCTTTATTGAACAGCCCTCATATAAGTCAATTAGAGAATTTAATGTCAGGACGGTAAGTTGGCCATGGTAGTTTAATGGGTTAGAGCGACCAGAAACCAGTAGATCCGTGGTTCAAATCCCGGCCATGGCATTGAATTTTTAAGGTAGATTCAATGGATCAAGAACCTTAGCCTATATAAGGCTAGCGAGAAGAAATGATTAACTTCCATCTATTAATTTAAATAATAAGAATTTAATGATGAAGCCTGGGACTCAAGTACTTACTATTGTAAGTCGCCATAAACGGTGTATCTCGGATTCGGATTGGGATTTCATTACCGAAGGGATTCGGTACGTAGGCTACCATTCTGGGCCCATTGTTCCTATGCCCACATGTGGGGGCAACCCCAGGAGGAAGGATGAGGCGAAGGAGACAGAGGGCGGCGGACCCAAGGAGCCACGACAGTACAGAGGGCAGGGTCCCTACAGTTTACTTGCATAGAGAGTTCCCCCGACAGGCCAGGACAATGAACAGCCTCCCTACTGCGGAACGTCAACGAGCTCAGCAGCCGAGCCCTAATGGTATCAAGGTAGGCGATCCGAGCCCCAAAGGTCCCTGACTGGCGGTCACGAAATGGTCCGAGAAAAGGAGCGGAGATCGGCAAACGACCTACTGGAGCAGGAAGTAGTTTTCCAGAGACCTCCCCCAACAGGCCAGGACAATGGACACGCTGCCCTACTGCGGGACGGCAACAAGCCCAGCAGCCAAGCCCTAATGGTACCAAGGTAGGCGATCCGAGCCCCAAAGGTCCCTGACTGGCGGTTACGAAATGGTCCGAGAAAAGGAGCGGAGATCGGCAAACGACCTACTGGAGCAGGAAGTAGTTTTCCAGAGACCTCCCCCAACAGGCCAGAACAATGGACACGCTGCCCTACTGCGGGACGGCAACGAGCCTAGTAGCCGAGCCCTAATGGTACCAGGCAGGCGATCCCAGCCCCAAAGGTCCCTGACTGGCGGTCACGAAATGGTCCGAGAAAAGGAGCGGAGACCAGCAACCGACCTACTGGAGCAGGAAGTAGTTTTCCAGAGACCTCCCCCAACAGGCCAGGACAATGGACACGCTGCCCTACTGCGGGACGGCAACAAGCCCAGCAGCCAAGCCCTAATGGTACCAGGCAGGCGATCCGAGCCCCAAAGGTCCCTGACTGGCGGTCACGAAATGGTCCGAGAAAAGGAGCGGAGATCGGCAAGCGACCTACTGGAGCAGGAAGTAGTTTTCCAGAGACCTCCCCCAACAGGCCAGGACAATGGACACGCTCCCCTACTGCGGGACGGCAACAAGCCCAGCAGCCGAGCCCTAATGGTCTCAGGCAGGCGATCCGAGCTCCAAAGGTCCCTGACTGGCGGTCATGAAATGGTCCGAGAAAAGGAGCGGAGACCAGCAAGCAACCTACTGGAGCAGGAATTAGTTTTCCAGAGACCTCCCCCAACAGGCCTGGACAATGGACACACTCCCCTACTGCGGGACGGCAACGAGCCTAGTAGCCGAGCCCTAATGGTACCAAGGTTGGCGATCCGAGCCCCAAAGCTCCCTGGCTGGCGGTCACGAAATGGTCCGAGAAAAGGAGCGGAGACCGGCAACCGACCTACCGGAGGAGGAAGTAGTTTACCTCAGAGCATATCCTGCCATGCACCGCCGAGTCTCCCGCCGACACTTCTATCCTGAAACAGACCACCAAATGAGAGATGATATGAAATGATAATGGAGATGAAGTGGAGGGACAGGGAATTCGGGGAATATAATTAGCCTTCCCCGTATTCATCTAGCAAACCAGAAACCCCCGAAAAAGCCCATGGGTGAGGTAGGTCAGCCACGGTAATCGAACCCAGGCCTCCCGAATGCAGGCCACAGACGAAACCGCCTGATCCATTCCACTCGGTGTGTATCTAGAATGCGAGAGCTCCTAGTGGTTCACCGGGAAAATATGAGTCAATTGGAGAATTTAATGTCAGGACGGCATGTTGGTCATGGTAGCTCAATGGATCTGGAACGAAACTATGAGATACGCGGTTCAAATCCCAGCCATGGCATTGAACTTTTCTGGTTATCTCTATGGATCAAGAACCTAAGCCTATATGCGGCTAGTGAGAAGAAATGATTAATTTCCATCAAATAAATTAACTTACAAAAGCAAGTTTAACGGCTCACCACCCTTCTTTTTTAGCGGAAGCAATCATTTTCAAATAAGATGATGTAACGCTACAGTTTATTCTGTCAAGATTCCGAAACAGTTAATATTATATTCTGAAATAGCAATTTAATGAATGCTAGTAAATTAATTTACATACTAAAGTTTATACATAGAAAGAAGTTCTGTTAAAGACGTTCCTAATTTAATTTCATTAGGACCAACCACTTAAAAAGCAGGAATAAATCCGCCAGATAATTCCTCTAGTTAAATGTGTTTTACCATCTCCTTTGCAGTTTTTTCCAATAAATATTGTCGTTTCGTATGTTCTGTTGGCAGTTCTGTTCACTTTATGCACTCGCTAAAACCTCCACATATGTCAGTTGTGGTTTTGTTTGCACACAAAGTTGGTAAATCTGCTTATTGGTAGCCGATTCTCGAATCGAAGTTAATCTGTAATATCGGCGAGGGTATTATTTGCAGCTGCTTGATCACAAATACATCCCTGACGGATGACAATGCAGAAATTAGGTCAATGAGTGCTCATGCGCACTCGGATATACGAAACAAAGTTCAAGGTTTAAAACACTCATCAGCCGAGAGAAGGAATATGTTAATGAACAACCTAGCTTTGACACTAGGTTTGTCATCTGTTTACTATAATTTATTGGTTGCCGTAAGAAAGTACATTTCGATACTACATTGACAACATAAAATGAGGGCTGGCTCCCGTAGCTCAGTCGGTAGAGCACCTGCCCACCGTGCTAGGGGTCCCGGGTTCGATTCCCGGCGGTGGGGTGGGGATTTTTCTCCGACAAAGATAATTCCCCATCTTCCCCAGAGTCTGGAAGTATGAATGAGAGTGTGAATGTGTGCGTGATGTAATGATAAAAAAAAAAAACCAAAGATAAGGAGAACGGCCGCCGATATGACCATAGTATAGTATGGAACAAGCAAAAAAAAAAAAAAAAAAAAAAAAAAAAAATGAGAACACTCACATGACTTCCCCACTTGTATGAACTATTCAGAAAAAGGCGCATTCTGTTATACTTACTTCACCGAGACATGGCTTATTGCATATTCCCTTTTAAGTTTAAGGAGGAAAATTGAATATATTACACTTTAAATGATAGCCAAATTGTTTAATAACTGGTGCCTATGTGTTGGCTTTCACATTCCATTTAGTTTGCTTGTTCAATGGGACTTCCCATTTAAGAAAGTCCTAAGTCCTGAAAAATTCAAAGTAAATACAAATAATACCTCAGAAATAGTGCACTTCATACATAAATGACATGTTATATAAATTGTGAGTTTTAACAAGATATACATTTTCGGCAGCATAAAAAGTATATTCCAGACTATTAAAAAACTTGGAAAAATATAGTTTTGCAATGGATTCCGGCGCATTGTGGAGTCCAGTGGAATGAAAGGGCTGACATATTAGCAATAAAGGATGTAAAATTAAACAGAAATAAATAAAAGGGTTTTCATATGAAACAAAAGGATTATAACGAAAAGTAATCATGATAATTACAAATATGTACTAACTGAAAAACTGGTAACCGAAATACGAAAAAAAAAATCCAGAAAATCCCTCTGTAATCCTGTAATTGTCACGTAAATCTGTTGTTTCCCTGATGAAGCTTACTTCAGGACTTGATTGCTAGGAAAACATCGCCATAGCATTGGCATTCTAACTTCTGCAAATTGTGTACTGCGTTCTGAAGATATAGAGAACATATACAAAACTGTGCAACTTTACAAAACAATCGACAGATGGAGAATGACTTCATTGTTGACTCCAAAGCAGTAGCCACATACATACATATTTTCGATAGTATGATTTTTCTACCTCGGACAATTTACCAGTTATGCAAAAGTCATTCAGCAGGAAGACGTCGCAGGCATTCTCAGAATATTCAAAATGTGCCTTTCATTCATCATGGGAAATCTTAAACATTTGGTACTGTAATAAAAATAGTTAGGAGTTATTTTTTATAAAATAAATATTTTCAAAAAGTGTTCCTTGAAAGGGTGGCCTGTGGTGGGGGATTTTTGAACGTCTTCCAGTCGCACCCTTGGACCATGCTGAACTCAAATCCCATATTTAGTTATGCTGTTCACACATGCACTTAAAGTTGGAGATCCGCAACACACACGCCCACGCACACACATTCTCAAAGTGACAAGTTAATTGAAGATGTACATAAGATTGGAGGAAAGTGGCCAGTGACAAATCAAATATCTATAAATGAACATTTGAAAGCTTTTTGTAAATATCTTCAATAAATTAACTTGTAAAACAATTAACTTGAATGGTTTTCTCTTGAACACTTTAATCTTAATATTGTGACTTTGTGCGTTCGTAGACTCAAAAAGGCCGAGTTGCAGAAATTAAAAATCTCCTTAATTTTCGAAGAGATACACTGTTCACTTCTCACGTAACAACATTACATCACATAACAACACAATCTTCCAAGGTAGATCACAATAACAAACCATGACAGCAGATTACATTAGCTTTTGTTACAACACCTCACAGCTGACTTGTTTTACACACAACTCTTGTTACACAACTAACTCTGCTTACTCACTCTTGTTTACAACTGTCTCATCACTAGCCATGGCTTCTTTTTATACACCCATTCATGAATACCAGACTGTTCTGTCAATCACTAGATGTTTCTGGAAAACAAGGCATTCTAATGACGTAATCAGAACATTCTATCACATTCTAGAAGCGTAACTTAATCTATGCCGGCGAGGCCTTTACCTCAGTTGTCTTGCTTGCCGGCGCTTGTTTACAATAGCCGCGCTATCATTAACTGCTTAGCAAGGATCATTATTACCATGAAACTTTATCCGTCGACTGTTTTCTTATTTGTGCCGAAACTTTTATGTCTGTTGCCGTGACAATATTTATAAAAGTTATTCTAAAATAAGAGAAGAGTGTTAGTTACAATTTGAAATTTAATAATGTAATGCAATGCTTCTAATGTTACTTTGTAATGAGACATGCAGTTAATGTTCAATAAATTAAGAAAGAACGTATATACTCTCTCACATACCTGTTTTCCAGTGAAATCTCTTAACGGATCTCTGTTTAGTTTATATCCTCCAACGTTAAGTCATATCGGACGATAAATGGAATGGTGAAATGATGCTCAAATGAACCCAGGGCTCATAGAGCTTAGAGTTACCCAACATTTGTCTTTCAGGATTAGGGAAATACCCGGAAAAATCCTTATCCAGGTAACTCACCCTGACCGAGTTTCGAACTCGGGACCTCTTGAACGAGAGGCAGACATGCTACCACCACGCTACTGAGGCCAACTATACATGTAATGGGACATTCAGTTAATGTTCAATAAATTAAAATAGAAAACAAATATACTCTCTCTGTCGGACACATACACACGCGCGCGCACACACACACACACACACACACACACACACACACACACACACACACACACACACAGAGACATACACGTTTTATTGGGACTTGGGGATCACTAATCCTGTGTTTCCATTGAAATTTCGGAACAGAATTGTTGGGTAGAATGCAATCCTGCTCTACTTAATGTGCATATGGTGATGAAAGTAAAAATACAATGTATTATTTTCATATGACTATCTGCTGCCTATTTACGAGGGCTGTTTTTTTTTTTTTTCAACCTCGGATCGCTCGATGCCGACGCTACGCGGGCAGCAGAAAGCGGGTATGCGCTGTCGGCGACTGCGCAGCTCTCGGACTACACACTCCGTCATTGTTGACATTCAGTCGTCAGTCGGCGTTGTGCTACAGCCACGTAAACATGGCCGCCATTATTGATGCTCCCGCCAAGTGCGAATTGCGAAGTGCAATTCGTTTTCTACAGGCTGAAGGCCATGGTGCTGCAGAAATCCATCGGAGGATGAGTCGTGTGTATGGCGAAAACTTCATGAGTGATGGTGTTGTTCGTGAATGGTGTCGAAAGTTTAAAGATGGTCGTAATGATGTGCATGATGAAGGGGGCCAAGGACGCAAATCTCGACCAATTTGGATGGAACATTTTCGATCATCCGCCATACAGTCCTGACTTAGCACCCAGTGACTTTCACCTTTTTCCTCAACTGAAGACGTGGCTTGGTGGGAAGCGATTTCAAACCAATGAGGACCTTCAAACGAACGTCAAGGACTACTTGAATTCACTGGCGGCAACTTTCTTTGAAGAGGGAATTGAAAAGCTTGTCCACAGATATGACAAATGTCTCAATCTCTTCGGTGATTATGTGGAAAAGTAACCATAAGTGTACTATTCTTTGGGTAATAAAATTATTGTTTTATATGAACTTGTGTTTTATTTATAGCCTATCGGAGGTTGAAAAAAAACGGCCCTCGTATTTATATGCTTTGTAGAAACTAGCTCTACTAACGCTTGGTTCTTTATCTGCTTCAAGTTAATCGAAGACAATACTTAAATGCTGTATTTAATTTTTCCCCTTTTAGATATCGCTGAAACAATGCCACTAGTAGCATGTGTATTGTTTCTGTCATGCAGCAACAACTTTACAGCGACCTCGGTAAAGCTCCGCACATTTTACTTTGCTGCAGTTAAAGTTTTAGATGTTTTGCTCATAGTTTTGTTACTATATCAAAGAATGAAACCCTAAGTTATTCTGCCATTATACTCGATGAGTGAGGTTCATGTAATCAGTTATGTTATTTTATTTTGCTCCTTAAAACTTAATCAGTGCATTCTTAATAACATTCAAGGCATTTTATTGTTTCTCTGATTTGTTTTAATTATTTTGTTTTTTTTCAGCAACAACTCTGCAGTACAGAGGAACGTTTTGCGTTCACAAGATCTTGGGTGTCCCAAACTCTCGATCAGGAGATTTGTCACTAACGTTCTAGACTGTGTCTCAAGGCCTCAAAATCTCGCCGCTCATTTATCAGTGGTCGAGAATGTTGTCACAGTTCTGTACGTAAATCCAGATACCAGAGTTCTAGCTGTTCACAAGCTACTCGTGATTCAAATGGATTGTGTTCATGGACTTAACCAACTTCTCTTGCTCTGGCCTTCACCAGGAATAGCGTCATCTCTTACATCGCACCGACAAGCATGTTAATCCCTTCAGAAAACAGATCCTAAGCTTTAAAACAACTTCAACAAATATGTCTGCAGAATTCGGTAACAGCTTTTTACTCTCTTTGCTACTTGTCTCCTGTAATTATTGAATTTTTAAAAGTTTATTTTATCAGAATACTATTTTTAATCTGCCTGGTTTGAAGCAAAAGCATTAAATACACGCTTAAATACACAACGTGGTATTTAAGTTCTGCATATTCCAGGAATACACATCAAGTTATTCAAAAAATCTGTCCCCAATACTACACCTTCTGAAAAGTGATTCCAAAGGACAACATATTTAAATATATACATAACAAGTGCAAATTATATATTGAATATTTTTGGGAACAACCTGTGAAGGTCCTATTCTAAATCAGTTATATAACTCGAAAATGGTAAGCGATAAATAAAATCTTATTACATACAAAAAATGAAGATAAATTTCAAGAACACAATTTATTGGAAATAAAGCTTTGATGGACTTAACCAAAAAATATGCATTCTTATTAACCTGAATTTTCAAATACTTTTACCTTCTGCAACTGCTAAGTCTCTGCCACTTTTCATGGCTACGAGCATGGAATTTCATGATCATTATATACAGGTCTGATTTAGACCTCTCTATACCTATAACGATACGTGTGAAACTGTAATACATTCTTAATCTTCATTAATAAGATATATATAGGAGTAATATTAAGTTTATTTTGCAGGAAAAAGAATAATGCAGCATATATTTCTATCCACAGTATTTCCTCCGGAGGCGCACCTTAATTTTAAAAAATTTAAAGATACTCTGTAAAAGAATAAATCAACGAATTGATTTTCAACCATTTTGGTCAAAATGGGAAAGAAATTGGTGTTGTATTTTAAAATTATTTTATCGATACATTTAAAACACTGACATTCCTGTATTCTATTTCACCCTAACCCTTACAGTGCATAAATGGTTAATCCTGTAGCATTTAGTTTAAAAACACTCATTCGCCAAGCAAATTTTCCAAGTTAGTCAATAAAGATTCGTTTAGCTTAGCTTCTATGTCACTGCATGAAAACGATAGTCAACTGTTCATATCACGAGAGAGATTCTGAAGAGCTCTTGTTAAAAGTGAAGTAGAAATCAAAATGAAAAACGATAGTAGCTGACGTTGAAACGTCCAACTAGGCAAAGACATTTCTAATGCTGCAAAAATATGTTCTGCATAAATTACAAACTTTAATAAAATCTACATTTTACAAGGTTGCCTTTGCAACTAACTGCCGTTTTTAATTGTAAAAGGTTACAAAAATTTAATAATAGTGATGATAATTTCAACGCTTTTCCAGAGTGTTCAAGATTCACACGTTATTTAGCAAATATTTTAACCGAATTTTCTAATAAAATAAATAAGAGTAAGGGTTATTTGAAATGGGCAGAAGTGAATGAATGTCTACATTTTGTATCTTTAAAAAATGCTGGAATTTAACAAGTAATCTAGAATCAATCAGCTTTCCCTTTCTAGGCTATCATGTTCTACTTTGTAAACATTGCTTCTTAGAGGGTAAGGATCTTTAAACCGTTATTTTCAATCAATGTTGCTTATTTAAATGAAGTTTGAATAGTAAAATTGTTTAAAATAAGAGTACGAGACTAAAAATTGTTTGGTTGTCATGAAGTAACCAAGGATAAATAAACAACTGTAGCTTTTTTTATTTTGCTGCCATCCATCATTGCGCATGAATGTGTATCCGTGGTTTATCCTCGTGATTATGTTGTATAATATTATTGTATGTGTGAAATCTGTGTATTTTGATGCAACTAACACAAGGAGTTCATAAATCATTAAATTCGAACAAAATTTTAAAATATTACCAGCATAATTATTTAAAACTCCTGACCATCTCCCAACACTTCTTCATTCGTGTCTATAGCCTGAAGTGAGTTTAATGCTTCTACCGACTAGCCGTGGTCAAATATATCTACAGGTAGAATAGTCATCATCAAAACGCAAGTATATTATCATTAAATAGAATTCTTCAGCAAACGGCGTGGCAATGAGTTGCTGAATAAACCATTGTTAAGCGAATACCAAAAGGCGTCCGGAGCACAAATCAACTTTGACAAATCCCAGCTACTAACATTGAATGATTGGACAATGGAAGATGCTTTGTTTACCCGCAGTAGGGCGTTAAAGGTCTTAGGGCTGACCTTCACCTCAAAGCTGGAAGACCTAATTGTGAGGAATTGGACGCGAATTGTTAATACCTGCATTTGCCTCATGCAGTCCCAGTTAACACGAAACTTAAATCTAGTTCAAAAAATTTGGCATGTGAACACGTTTGTTTTAGCCAAAATATGGTACGCAGCGCAGGTAATACCAATGCACCAAAAATATTCTCAGCGTTTGGAACGGGCAATCGGTTATTATATTTGGCGGAATCAGTTCTACAAAGTAGCCCGAACTCAGTTACGCCGGAAAATAACTGAAGGAGGCTGGAATCTAACAGATGTGTACGTGAAGTACAGAGCGCTGTTACTGCGTTCTGTTTTGGGCGCACTCAATGGACAGGGAAGTCGTCAGGACGTGCAGTTTTGCCATTACCTGACGTCCACAGATGCGACCCCACCTTCTGCATTTCGACAGGTAGTAAAGGACTATCAACATCTATTGCCATTAATTACAACGGAGTCAGGATGCCTTACGACCAAACAATTGTACATCGAGTTGTTAAAAGAGTATTTGACTGTGCCAGCAATTGTTGCAAAATATCCAAATACAACATGGGATCGCATATGGAAAAGTTTTCAAAAAACTTACGTCCCACTTGATTGGAAAGTGTCCGTGTACTTCTTTGTGAATGAACTAATCCCAACGGAATTAAAGAAATGTAAACATAATTTAGCAACAGTCCCATTGTGTAAACGTTGTGGAAAAGTGGACACGCAGATACACAGAATTACCACCTGCAAAAACATATCTGAGATCTGGAAATGGACTAAACATAAAATCGGCGTGCTGGTTGGAAGCAGGGCGGAAAATACGACAGTGTCAATAATTCTATCCTGGAACATTAAGAAAGGCAACACTGCACGGACTCAAATGTGGTTGATAATGGCTTTCTACCATTATTGCCTGAGTGCAGAGTATCCTAATTTATTTGCATTCAAAAAGTGGCTCAGAGCAGAGCGATACAAAATGCGTAGATATCATGAGGTGTGGACCGATTTAAATGATCAACTAGATCTCACTTGCTAACTTTTGCACGGGTGCGCACACCGATTCTTTCTAAAATGTTGCAACAAAATATAACCAAACATGAATAAATAAAGTAAAACCAGCCCTCCCACTCTACATTTCCCCTTTGTGATCCTGATTGTTTATTAAAAAATTAAAATATATATATATATATATATATATATATATATATATATATATATATATATATATATATATATATATATATATCGACTAGACGGAGTCCAGTTACAATCTCAGAACTTTTCTATGCACTAAGTGCAACACAATATTAAGTTGTGTACTAAAGGTAAGTGGTAGAGAAAATACCCAATAAAAGAAATGAAAATATCCTCATTATACTTAATTGTTCCAGTCGTAAATTGTTTCAAAGGGTTGTTATTCTTGAAATAAGAACAACTCAATTTTTTATAATAATGTTTGCAATAATAATCTATATAACTAATAAGGGATTACATTGTATGCCTACGTAGTAAAAAGGCTTTGAATTGTATCACTTAATATTGTAATATGATTAAAGTTGAATTTGTTTAGAAAATAAGGTGTTGCAAGTTCATAATGGTTTACCATGTTATGTGAGCTTCCAAAAGCTGAATATTTGATTAATCTCAGATTAATTATTTCAGTTTGAGCTTTTAATTACTCCAGATATTTTATCTGTCTAGTATTTTTTGTACGTTTTGTGTTATCTTGGTTCACAGAAGCTCAACAAATTTCCAAGAACATGTGGAAGGGTTTTATACTAATTTTAAGTATATCCCGGAAGATTTATGTTGGAGCAGTACCTAGGGAAGGATTTCACTGGAGTATCTACTGCATTATCTTCACACAATGTTGGTTTAGGTGGCTCAGTTGGTAAGTCGCTGGTCTACTGATTTCATGTTCACGTGTTCAAAGCCGAACAGCAAGTTATTAAATGTGGCTACCAACAGCAGTATCTTGTTAATAAGATTCATGGCATATAGTAATTCCGGTAAACCTGCAGTGTTATATGATCCTGGCAATTATTACGTCGTTAATGAACACAATATTACAACTTCTTGGACCAAGGCCTGCCTTATTCATCACTCAAGAGTTTAAAAATGTTACTTTTACGAGACGTTCTATTCCTTTAGGTAGGACTCAAATCACGTTTCTCACTGTCACAAAATACGTATATAGCCAATTTATTTGCCAAGACGGTAGAATGTAACAATGAAGGCAGGAAATGCTTTCTCTTTCCCTTCCCTCGCTTCAATCTCCGATTGGAATGCAAAGACAGAATTTGTGCTGAAATATACAGGCGATGGGTCGGAGCCTTCCAAAGACTGCACGCAATTTGCTTTATTTATTCTTACAAAGTCGTGATATTGAAGCGCCTAAGGAATATAAAATGAAGAACAAGTTTTGTGCTGTAATCACTTAGCTGTAGTCAAGGAATGGATACCTAAAGATACTGAAAGGTTAACATGCTTAAAAACAAAACACTGCTATGTGATAAAATGTAGCGATCCTCAGTTTTATAAAATCATTGACTCATTCGCGACTTTGGTCTTAAACATGGTGGCACCTAGCAATTTTTCACTCTTTAAAAATGCTTACATAATTGTGTGTTAAATATATAATTATATACATCATTTTTCTAATGGATGGTCAAACTATATAGCCCATATGTATTTTTACTCCAAGAATACGCTTTAACTCAGTTTACGAGCTCAAAATAAAGAATAAACAGGCGATTTAAGATAGGTTTTTGTTTAAAATAATTGCCATTATTGTTTCTAATTCTTGATCACTGTGAAATAGTGCGTAAATTGACATGGGATTGCTAAGTCAATGAGGTCAGAAAATTTGAAGGTCGTTACGGAAATGAACCTCTTGAAGAGAGTATCGCAAGTTTGCATGAAATTGGCTCAAAAGTAAAATAATTCATTTAAGAAAAACTGATTTTGTTTGGATTGTTTCAAGAACTTCCACAGTTAATGTTAGCAGCCATTGCAGTATTTGCCTTACATAACGAAATTGTGTATTCGCGATCATTCTATATTCAAGAGGCGTTCTTTTCATTATATTTCTACTTAATTTGTACAGAAATAAGTGAATGGCTTGGACCCATACTGTGTATGACCAAAATTTCCAAAACGGTACAGTGAAAACATTTTAAAGAGTAAATTTAACCAGTAATCAGAATTGTTCTGATTTATCTCAGGACATAAATACAGATATAATGCACAAAACATTTGTATAGTTTTAGATATATTATATCAATAATTTCCTGAAATAAAAACTAAATTTAAGACTAAAAAAGCAAGTAACATTTATTTGAGGATATTGAACAAAATCCTCTAGTGAACAGAGAAAGGCGTTTGATTTGTGCTTGTAGCAAGCAACATCGACCCGGTTTTCCCTAACACAAAAGACAAATGTCTGATAGATCCAGCACCTCTGGGCTCAAGCCAATGCATTGGAAATATCTGCCATTGTCGATATATCACTAATCGATAAACTTGTACAACTAAGTAATTGGCACAGGACGTTAGTCAGTGAATAATAGAACACGCAAGTTGCTCGTTGCCAGATATTCTCTCTCGCTTGCTCTTGCCATTATAAATAAAAAAACTACTGCTGATAGGATGCTTCTCGACATTTCCGAAACTGTCAAGTGTGTAATACGTTGAAAAGATGGATAGCGCAGATCGGGGATCACCAACTGGCAAACCGCGGACCACCTCTGAAAAATATTCACTTTTTTTATACTGCACGTTTAAATTTTTACTTTTTCTCCGGCGTTCTTAATGATTTCACAGGAGAAATGTCTTGAGGTTTCTAAAGCCCTCCTTTCCCCACACAAAAGCATTCTTAAGAAAAGATCTGTTTGCATAAAGCATTATTCCAGAACGAAAAGACTTACAACATTTCAAAGAAACCACACGAAGGCTTTCAAGAGAAACCCCCGCGCGTAAAATATTCTATCATTGCAAAAAATAAAATAAATAATTTTCTAAAAATCGGCTCTAATGGTTTTCATTAAAGACCATAATTAGTGGAAAATGAAATTTATATCTTGAATTTTCTGGGAACCGCTTTTGAAGTTCTTTTCGTCTTTGATGACTTGTTATAACTGGTATACCATAAGCAATATACTAAATCTTTCTCTATTTTGTAGAGATAACCCTTTCGGAGGAATTCATTAACGTTGTTCTGAATTTTACTGTTCTTATTATTTTTACAATAGGATGGTGTTATTCATTGCTTTTTATGCTTCCGACATGTGAAGAATGTTATAAGCATGTCTGATAAGATCTGATATACCTTAAGTCTACTCTATTCTACAATTTGTACGTTTTCTTCGAATTTGCACAAATAGCATTTTGGGATACCCATAGCTAAAAGTTTTAAATCTTGCAGCTTTATCAGAATATATCTAAAATTCTTGAACGCAGTTTATCATTGTGATTTAAATTTAATTAAAATATTATAAATAAGCTCGAGTAAAAATGTTTTGCATATACTATGCTAATTAATGAAATGCTTCAATGTCCAGCAAATCGTAGTTTTAAAAATAAAAGTATTAATCTGATCATTTAAATAGTAGCACACAAGTTCACTTACATAGTTTTTCCACTGTTAACCTTATTTTGAGAAAACGTTCTGGACCTTCAAAAGTAATCCGTAGCATTTTTCCTCAATTTTCTTAGAATTAATCATGTAAGTAGCTCATGTGTTAAACTGCTTAAAAACTTAAGTTTACTCTGAACTATTTTTATAATTTGAAGGAGATTTGATGAGCAAAGCTGTAAGCAAAATCAAAGCGCAAAATAAACCATTCGAAGTAAGAACAACCTTCCAGAGCATACGCCGTTTGGTATTAAAATCGTCACGTATTGAAGCCTCTATGGGCTGTTAGGGCAACGTTAATAAGTAAAGGTAAAAATTGAGTGCTTTTTGGCATAAAAATTTAGTTTTTTACTGGTACCGTATATCATACATCTTCAGCTTCAATTATTATTGCATCCGTGAAGTAGGTGATAATATGTATCGTATATGTATAAACATAACCTCATAAATTGAGTATCGTCCTTCATTTGTTTCAGATTGTGGAAGATTCTGAACAAAATGGCAGCTTTACGACTTGATGATGTGTCAGATATAACACTGACAAAATACTACAGCTTTTATTGGCATATCGTTCACCATTTGGTACAGTCTGTAAAAAAACTCTTGATGAAGCGCAAAATGAAATAACTTAAAATGAACAAGAGAAAACAAACAATGTTTACAAAAGAACGGAGTGCCACTGATGTGTATCTCATCATGCATAATGTTGTCACAAGAGCTACTCTATTTTCTCAGAGTTAGCCACACCAATGTTTTCTTTCAGAAGGTTTACAATTTGGCTCTCCATTTTTAATAGATGTTTCATAAATCGCTAATGGTGCAGCTGCAGTGTGCTGATTGTCCATATCCATAAGCGAACTTAAATTACTTTTATCTTACAGACACTTGTAATAGATACGTCGATATGGAGAAACGAAAGAAGAAAACTTGACTTAAATCAAAGTGACAGTTATTAGGGCTACGAGTGGTATAAAGTAAACAAAATTCACTCGTTGCTCCGGTAACGGGTAGGATGAAGCAAATAAATACATGGTTCGTAACAAATTTTCTATAGTCTTTTATCAACAACATCAAATATTTCTTTTCTATAACTACGTGAAAGTGAACTTGTTGTACATTAACATATCCCTTATTTATTACTATCTGTTGTAAAATCATGAACTGGTATATTTATCGTATATTAATTTATCGTATCTATAGGATAGTGCCTACAATAGCAAACTTACTCAATAATGTAAAAATGCAATAAAACCTATCAATAATAATAATTGCTTATACACTTTTGTGTAATATTTGTCCTTAAAATGTCGTTCTATTAATATGTCAAACTGATAATATTCACAGAGCGTATACAAAGTTAGTGGACGATGACATAGGTACTGTAAACGTGGTGATGCTCCAAGCGCAAATATCACCCCATATGACTGCAACTAATTAGCAGGTTTACGTTTCACCCTGCACTCGACGCTCATTAGTTGATTGAAGAGTTTCTCAAACATTTGTCGATATCATAATATCTCTCAGGAGTGTATATATCTACTGTAACACAGTAATCACCATATTGGAAAATAAACAATGAACGTAACGTACATAACTGAACGTCGCATGTCTCCAATGGTGACGTTTCCCTTCACTGTCTACATCATAACGGTATATATCCCGAGTAATATGGCCCCGTGACTGCGCAAGAAGCTCGCATTCCGGATGGCCTGTGTTCGATACCTAGGACCCTAATTTCCTCTTTATTTTATCGTTCCCTTTCATGTTTTAGGAAGGCTTGCGATCGCTGCAGATGCATGCCTTGTTGGAAAATTCTGCTCGCTTTTGTTTCGTGTCAGATTTCTCAGCCGCCGCAGGTAGGTCGAGTTCTCGCCGGGTTATCAATTTGAGTCGCCAAGGACCTCTGCGGTCTCTGTAGGATGCCCGCCTGTCGTACGCTATAGTCTCCTGCGATTGCTTCACCACATCCTTTAAAAAAACCGTTTTTGAAAACGGTTGTGTACGTTATCCCTTCCATTACTGGTCATTCATTCGAGGATACCCGTAGGTGAGGGGATCCGTCCCCTTCAGCTGCTGGGGTGCACTCGTTGTACTTCTGACGTTACTAGAAGTAAATCGGGTCGAACATCCCAGCCCCTCCCGTTAGGGAGTTCTTTTTTTATGTCCTCCAACATTAAGTCATATTGGACGATGAATAAAATGATGTTCAAATGAGCCCAGGGTCCATAGAGATTAGAGTTACCCGACGTTCGTCTTTCTGGATAAAGAAAAAACCCGGAAAAAAACCTTATCCAGGTAAATCACCCTGACCGAGTTTCGAACTCGGGACCTCTTGAACGTGAAGCAGACATGCTACCACCACACTACCGAGGCGGGCAGGGAGTTGTTTAGGTAGGCCTTGTTGTGGCAGTGGCTCTCGATAACCATGAGAAATCGGGGATGTCTGGGCGACTCCGACGACAGACGAGGTTGAGAGACATCTTCAAGTTCCCGAGCTTGTAGTTGGTGTGCTACTAGCCCGACCGAGGCAATCGGTAGTCCTCCCGTTTAAGGGGAGGGATTTTTAGTCTCTAGGGACTGCGCTGGGGACACGTTTTTGGGGACAGCTTTGACAGCTCCCGCGTAATAGATAGGGACGTTTGACGCCAGACGTAGAAAGCTCTCGCCCGTAATTGAACTGAATTAAATTCAATCAAGGATACTCACGATAAAACGCTGTAAAAGTAAAAAGATTAGGCGTAGTATTTATTTTTAAAAAGTTTCTTCGGATTTTTAGCTTGAATTACAGGCTATGCATTCAGTTCTCAGAACATTTTAATGCTTCAACATGTGGTTATTGAAATATGTATAAGTTTACCTCCTAATTGCCGTACTTCCAATGTCATTTTCTTGACTTTATTCTTACTTATAATTCTTAAATTTAAAGATATTCTCTATCATATAGTTTATAATCAACCTTGTTCAAAGTTTCATAAGAAACTCAAGCCAGAATTATCTTAAAAATTACCAATTTTTTTTTTTGTAAGTCTTCAATTTATTAAGATGTCACCATTAATTTGTGTGAAGATAAATTGTTACTAAAGTTATATTGATGAGGAGCTTTTTTTAAAACTGAACATTTTCACCGAAAACCGATAGTGAGTTAGGAATGGGATTCTGTTAAGATTCTTGGTTGTAATATGATGCTGCTTTTACTTTCTACCGAAACTGAACATGTCATATATAAATGTGTATTTAAAGTTCTATTTTTACATCAAAACTTAATATGTCTATTACATTGTAGCCCGATGTTCATTTTGTTACCAAAAGTGAACATGTCCAGTATAATTTACCATGCAGTGAGTGTTTTGTTTTCATAACTGAACATGTACACTTTCATAATTTTTCTCTTTGTCATATGATTCCTTTCTCGGAAGTTAGTGAACCTACATACTGACATTCTACCCCCTAACTCGGTCAGTTTACGGCAAGTTCGCGGCTCGGTTAGTTCTCGTGTACGCATTAGCGTTTAGTTGCAGTGCAGATATACTTTATACATCAAGTGATCATTGAGGTGAAAGAAAGGCAATTTTAAACAGTGCAATGGAAATAACAATCGTTGCGGTACTACGAAAAGGGTCGTGTGCCGTGGCGTAGCGGGCTAAGGCAGGATGCCTTGGTCCCTGACCACGGAAAGCGGCCCGGGTTCGATCCCAACCATGTGGTGGGGATTTTAGGTCCCGGGTATAGGACCGGTGCCCACTCAGCATCGTGATCTTATGATAGGTAAGCGGCCCTGGTCACAGAACATTCCGGCTGGGGGATGCCGAGAGGCTGACCACATCTCCTCCCCGTATCGGTGTGGATGATCATCCACCTCTGCCGTGCGAAGTGCGTAAGTGGGCGTGAGGCGGCAGTCGGGTTGGTAGGCATTGGCTCTCTAAGAGCTGTCACTCCATGGGTTATTATTATATTACAAGGAAGAGAGGAAGACCGAAATCGGTAACCAAATTGAGAAGCCAAAAGAAAAAAAAAAAAAATATGCTGATCCAGAGCCTAGAATAACCCATCTCAGCTGTTTCCAGAGTCCTGTTCTCACAACACTATTTTATATATTCTTTGCATGAGAAATACTTAAAGTATAATACCTGTCCTTGTTCCCTTCACTTACTTTAATGTAGAGAACAGTAAAGCAATCGATGAATAGTAAAGAAAAGAACATTTTAGTTTTCACTAGCAAGACTTTTTTTTTTAAAAAAAACTGGATATCTCCATTATTTTTTATCAAAACTTAACATGTCCAAATACTTTTAGCCATAAATTTGAAAACTAAAAGTAATATATGTGGTTTTTAAGTATATTATCAATAGTTTTCATTTCCTGGTTATTTTAAAGTGATGGAAATGTTCAGTTTTGAAAGAAAATGCTTCTCATTTAATTTTTTAAGAATGTTTTCTTTAGACAACAGTACAGTGCAAAAATATTAACAGGCTTTCTGTGTATCAGTATCTAAGTAATCTGTTACACCAATCCAACCTTCTTTATTTTTCTAAGTTTACCATTTCTGTGGGTTTGAACATCTGATAATTTGTCTCAAAACGTATGAAAGGTTTGGCAAGAAACTTAAAGCGTATTTAAATTATGGTAGCAAATCATGTGAGAGATGGTGAAAATATCCTGATAAATATTAGAAATCTACAAATTTCACCTATGGGTAGCCTCAGGCTGGTGTGTATACAAATTGCAACGGCTGTCTAAGCTTAGATACTTGTAGCAAGTGTTAATTTCACACAGAAATTCATGGTCAGTCATTTTGAATGTTTTTCGCTGCAGGCCGTTTTAGAATCATTTTCTACGGAGAGGTGCTAATCCCTAATCTAACAAGTTAGGCTTGCGTTTAGAAGTAGTGTAGGATAGATGAAATGTGATAAATACAAAGGAAAACAAAAGTAATTGTTTGTCAAATATCCCTTTAATTAATTCTGAATTTATCCTCAGTTTACGTAACATGCTTGCTTAAAATAAAACACTAAGTTTGGGAAAGTAAATTAAACGAAAATTCTCATATTTATAATTAAATAGTGCTTAAGTATGCCAATTAATCTGGTTTTAATTTTGCTTCTGAATTTTTTCAGAGAGACTTTGATCAATTTGTTTCATACCAAATTAAGAAGATTTGATACTAGAGTATTAGGTGGAAAAGTACTTTATGGTATCTATTTACTCTGGTCAAATATTCACGGTCTGCTACTAATTTTTAAGTTCAAGCACTCACCAACAGTTATATAATCTTATCACTTCATATTGTTTATTTCTATATATCTTTCACAATCGCTTCAATTGTCGGAAAATTAAACTGAAAGTGAAGAATTTAATACCATAAGCCAAGATTTGAACCACATAACTTTCGGCCCCAGAGTAACCACAAAAAGTCAACCTTTCTAACATTTTCCTATACACGGCTTGCGGGAAACAACAGTCAATTATTATTCATTCACATGTTTGATTTTCTACTTCATATTAGTCAATATTAATATTAATGCTGGGCTTGAATATACACACCATTTCGAAACACGAGTTGAAAAAATTCAAAGGTACAACAATGAATATTTCACCAAATAAATCTACATATTTGGTTCAATAAGTATTTGTTTCTCGTATAATTTGTAGTTATATAGAATTATTCATTATTTATTCCGAAAGGGGACTCCATTGGCTACTCCCAGAAAATTCCAGATTTTTATTTTATTTATGACTTAAACATTTGAAATGCACAGAAATTTAAGCAAACTCGTTCAGTTATTTCGAGGAAATTAAGAATAACTAAAATTCCTTCATATAAAATCCAATTTAGTATAGGAGAATTTTCTGTCAAATCTTCGCATAGAATTGCTGGAAAACTTTGAACATCAGTTTGGTATTTATTTGGCTTTCTGCTTTTTGAAGTACCTCGTTGAGAGACACAGAAGCATTTTTTGATTAACAAATGTGCTTTTCCCATGGGATCACAAAGTGTTTCTGTGAAATATCTAAATATTTGAGTGAAATGCAATATTCTATCTGCTAGATATGTAGTAGGAAAAGCAAAAAGGATAGAAAGACAATGGTAAGTTGAATCGTTGCAAGGTTAATTGTTTATGTTTTGTTTCTCTGATAGTGGATTTTGGATGTCGTACATTATGAAAACTGAAGTACAGCATAATTTTGAATTCCTAAATTGTTGACACTTTAGTCTACCTCTTCAGCTTGTATATTTTGATGCAAAATCTTAAACTGAAATGAAAACACTGTGTTCCAGGATGAAATGCTGAAGAATGATAGAATATTAAACGCATCCAATTTTTTCTCAACATTCTGGTGCTCTCTATGATGCCGACACTGACAAATAAATATATTTCATTTTACTCCTTATTTTATAGAAACTTAAAACTTTCCAATTATTTTCAATAACAGATGAAACAGGAGGGAAATTGCAACATAAATAACAGCAAAGGTAATTTAAGAATTTAACTGAACTTAAATCTAGAAACTAGACTTTTAGTGAGAAATGGTGAAAGGAGAAGTTCAATAATCATTTTTATTAATCTATTTAATTTTGGTTTGGTTCGCGACCGGAAAATAGATTCATTTAAGAAATAAAACACAAGTTTTGGAGATTTTATACAGAATAGCTCTAATTCATGGCTGCGAAATCCTGAAGTTAAATACCAAGTTCAGTGTATATCGAAGGTTTATTGACATATATACTTGCCATTTTTCGTAATGACGATATGTTTTAGATTCCGATAGCGTCAAAATATGTATTTCCGTTGAAAACTCTAAGTCAACTTTTTTGTGTGTGTGAAATAAGGTAAAATTTTTACCTTCCTTCCTTTTACAACAGCAAAATCAAAACTGCCTGTTTCGGAAGCCTAATCGTTCTGAAAAAAATAAATTATTTTACTGGTAATTAATTATCTTAAATGTAATAGAAGTATGTATACGTATGCAAGCATAAAACTGCAGTCCACTGTGTGTACTATGGAATTTACTCCATGTTAGTAGAATGTTTTACTTTGAAATATGAAGTTTTTAACCACCCAAAATACTTATTATGTCAACAATGCACAGTTGGGAATAGTTCAATTCTAAACAGGAAATATTTCAAAATGTTGATACGATATTAAAATTTGAGCACATATGAGTTGAGTTACCCATTGTGACATTAATCGTTTATTTATAAATAAAAAACGTTTATCTTAACACGATAAATGTTTACCTAACATTAAGTCAACTAATGAAATAAGGAATTGATTGCTTACACAATATTATAATAAAAGAACTGTTCGGATATAGCAAAGAAGATTCTGTTACAAAAGAGAAGTAGAAGAGTTGCATAATTTTAAATATGTCTTATAATAAATTTCAAAAGAAGCACAAACCTGGAAGCACAAACATGTAACTTGATGTTCATATTTTTGTATTGTGTCAACGAGATCTATATTTGTATAGTACTCTTTTGATTTTGTGTTATGTTTTCGCCAGAATC
>JAUKNK010000619.1:0-32050 GCA_030765055.1 Mantis religiosa | reverse complement strand
GCGATAAGAAACAAAGACAGCCAATAACTCTAAGCAAGAAGATATGGATGCTAATGAAAGGAGTCCAGGAAAATAGCTGACTCACTTTGTAACGTGTTTCTGATAGAATAATTGACTCGCTATCCAAATCAAAATCCATGTGATTGTTACTTGTGGGTAATACAGATAAAGTTTATTGCACACATATTCATAAACTCAACGGATTAGAAGACAGTATCTAATATATCGGCTGTAATGCACCAATAAAAGTGTCAAACAATTCTTGTAGAAAGCGATCATTTCAATCAGATTTTAAAACGAAAGATAAACATAACGTATCCATGTGGTTTTGTGTCGTTAACATGTTGGCGGGCTATCCGGCGATACTGGAACTATTGGAGTGTCTTGGAAGCGGAGTGTCAGTCGCTTCTTTCAAGAAAAAGATTTTAATTGCAACTTCTTTATGAAACTAAGTCATCAGTAATAGAAGTGTAGTACAAAGCGAGATCTGAGCCGTTGTGTCTTGTAACTTCTAATTTGCTAATGCATGGGTTTAAATCCGTGTAGCGGTCAATCTGAGAGCGTACGTATATGTATTTCATAAATGTCGAACTGGTTATCAGAACCAAAGTTCGATACACAGAACAAACAAAAAGAAGCAAAGCGGAACATATGAGCGACTAGGCTACAAACGCTAAATTATCTACACATCATACACAGGTTATACAGGGAGAGTCAAACACCGATAACGTTCAGTATGTTGTGTAGGACGGCAAACGGACCATTTCGCAAGCATCAACCCATATCCGGGAACGCACGGTTTGGGCGCAGTAAACCATCAAAGTGTCGTCAATACTAGAACAAACTGTATGCAGCACAAAGCAGTTTAACATTACAAACGGGGTTCAAACTGGGTACCTCCTACGTCAGTACAGTAGGCAAAACTTAGATTTATGAGATTTTTAAAAAATAAGAACTAAAGAAACAGCTAAATAAATTTTAGTTAATTGATGGAAATTAATCATTTCTCCACACTAGCCGTTTATAGGCTAAGGTTTTTAATGGATAGAGTCAACATAAAAAATTCAATGCCATGGCCGGGATTTGAACCATGGATCTCCTGGTTTCCGTCAAGTTACCATGGCCAACTTGCCGTCCTGACATTAAATTCTCCATTTGACTCGTATATTTCCCCGGTAAACCACTAGGGGCTCTCGCATCCGAGATACACCATTTGTGGTGACTTAGTATTGTAAGTACTTGAGCCCCAGGCTTCATCATTTAACTCTTATTATTTTAGTTAATTGGTGGAACTTAATCATTTCTCCACACTAGCCGTATATAGGCTAAGGTTTTTATGCTGACTCTATCCAGCTAAATGCATTATTATTTCTGGACCATTGCTTCAAACTCAAGCTTTAGAGACAGCAAGAAATTAGGTAAAGATAATCTCAGAGCTTCCATTGGATTTCGCGAGAGTTTCAACCATCGCCATTACATTGTTTTGAGTGCTGTGTGTGGTGAAGCAAATGATGTTGATATGCAGTTGTTGATTGGAATGGAAAAAATTTAAAACAGACAGAGAAGCTAGGAGATAAACTACAATTATCGTATGCTAGTTGAAAATATAGTACATAACACATATCAGCCTGTTATTATTTACACTTCATTCGACATTATTCCTTCACTGTAGACCTGTGTGACTATTTCGTAATTTCTTTGTATTCAAACACAACCCTCTGTAAGACCGAGAGCTGTGTAAACAGAAAATAAATTACGGAGCGATCGCGTTCTGTTTTAGAGGATCACTGTATCATGATTACTCCGTGATATTACTTCATCCCCTCTGTCAGAAAACAAATCATTATCCATAATCGTCTTCAGCAAGCACCTCTGAAAGGTACTGTTCAGATTCTTCTTCTGTCAAATATTTTTTGGACCTAAAATTAGAAACACTAAATGTTGGTGGCCCATAATGCACTATAATAATACTCCTTTGTAAAACACACCGTTCTTCGCCCAGCCGCTTGTACAAAAGTGCAACAGATAAGGTTGACAATATGAAATAATACCTACCTACTTACATGTACAGGCGAGCGATGTATAAAATACGCCGCTGGTGCAGCTCTAGGAATAACTTATCGTTGCCTTTGAATTGTTGATTCTGCAATCACTCTGACACAACTAAACGGAAGTTTAACAGAGACATGAAAGCTATTGATAATAATGTACCAGTAAAGTTTAGGTATTTATCCACTACAATGAAAATGGGAATATGGTATATAAAATACACCATTGCGCCTGCTCCAGGTTTAAGTTACAAATCTTCAGAGTAAGTGCTTGTAAATTTTGTATTTAATATAGCTCTATAATTTTTCATATTACGCATTGTACGAAATTTAGTAAAACAAAGTGAATTTAAAGATTCCCCGAGGACATTTAAGGTTATTTTATGCAAATATCATAGCAATTTGACATTTTCATAAAATTGGTTGGTATTCTTTAGAAATAAAGTCCAATGGTACCTCCCGTCTTGACACGTTCAAGTCACTCTTCACTTGTCCTTCGCCCCTCGTTTTAAATTTACGTAATACTGAGTTAGAACATGCATCGAAAAGAATATGCCGATCTCGCCTTTGCTTCAAGTATTAATAACTTTGCGATTTTATAATTTACTTAATTATGTAGATAATACACTGTCCACCTCCCGTCTTGACACGTTCAAGTCACTCTTCACTTGTCCTTCGCCCCTCGTTTTAAATTTACGTAATACTGAGTTAGAACATGCATCGAAAAGAATATGCCGATCTCGCCTTTGCTTCAAGTATTAATAACTTTGCGATTTTATAATTTACTTAATTATGTAGATAATACATTGTCCACCTCCCGTCTTGAAACGTTCAAGTCACTTGTCCTTCGCTCCTCGTTTTAAATTTACGTAATATTGACGAAGTTGTTTCGTGCTTATGGTAGTGACACATGCATTTGAATTAAATTCGTTGCCAATTTCTTCCTACGTGACATCTTTCTCTTTTACATTCACCCCATCTGTTCTCGTGTTTTCCATCATATCCTTATACTTCCTCACCAATTCAATTAACAATTCTTTCTCCATTGATGAGGAATTTGTCTCAGAGCTTTTGTTTACGATTTTGTTTACCTGCCGTTTTTTCAGCTGTGTGCAGACACAAATGAAAACAAAAGCGCACCGTAGTACGTTTAGAAAATAATACGACTCATCCATAGCCTTCTAGCTGTAATATTTACAAGTCTTTTGGCGTTAACATGTGTCTGTTAACAATTTCAGAAAACAGGTTGGTGAAATGCAAGAAATTTAGCAGTTTTGTTAGCGCTGTGAAAATTGTTAGGTTACATTTGTCATCGTCGATTTTAACATCTTTTGGTGAAATTGGGCATTAATCTATTGCATGCTAAAGCCAGTTGCACATTTGTAGACATGTACTCTCTTTAAAGTGCACTTTGAATGAGAGAACACAACGGTTAAGTAATAATCAATTCTTTTTAGAGCAATGTGATGCATTTAATTCTGTTCTCTTTGCACGCCCAAAACAATAACAAAGAATCTTAAAAATAGTTACTCCCCAAAAATACATTTGACATGCGTTGTCTGTGATTTCTCTTACCGTTTACCAGTTATGAAAAACCAATCAGAATTCAGAGGTCTTGACTGACTGCACTAAAACTTCTAGATACACATTTTATTTGTCCTTCAGATGTTTAAAACACACGGTGTTAGTTTAAATATATACCTACAACTATCTGGATGAATAAAAAAAAATATTGAAAACTTTTTCATGTAAAGTGTGGTTTGGATTGAAGGATTTTATTCAAAATCCTTATATAACATCCCTGAGAGACATTGAAGTTACGCCACTTTTTCGTTTTTGAGCTGTTCAGTCAAGACAGATACTGCCCTCTCTCTCACGCACACACACAATGCACACACACAGACACACACACACACACACACACACACACACACACACACACACACACACACACACAAGCACCTTTTATAATAGTGTCTTATAGTATACAAGGGCCCCAAGGTATGCATTTCTGGTAAAATTAGCATGTGGAATTTTTTTTTTTTTTTTTGTGAAATGCGATGCTTTATATATTTAATACAGCTAAGCAAAGGAGAGAATAATGCGATTTTATAAGAATAATTTGTGGCCGCGCCGTGGCCGAGCGTTTAGACGCTCACAAAGGAGGCCCAGGTTTGATCCCAGACGACCGTAAAGCGAAATTTGTGGTGGACAACACGGCGCTTGGGCGGGTTTTCTCCGGGACTTGCGGTTTCTCCCGCCATCACTCCACCAATTGCGCCATTAACATATTTCCTTACATCCACTTCGCCCTCATTTCGTTAATCTACTTCCCTCACTCTCATCCCGGGGACGGGGCTGATCTCCCATTCCTGGATTTCTCTCACTGATCCAAAGTTGTGGCTCCCTCACCCAACGCCTAAAATGACATAAGGGATAGAGGATCATAAATGAACAGGACTGTGTTCTATCCCAAGAGGAGAATAGAATTTGTAGAAGAAATACATAACTATAGAAGTAATGGCATGTAATACTTCTATGTATAAAACTAACATTGTTTTGGCACTATGATTTCAATGTTTCATAAGCTTATTAATTAGTTACATTTGCATTTGAAAATAATCTCAGTTCTTTTCTGCTGTGGTGAAAGGGTCATATGCTTTGGAGCTGGCAACACTGCAATTAGCTTGTGGACATGAGCTGCTTTTGCATAGAACGTAAAGCAGTAATCAATACCCATCCATGACCTTTGCCACCCGTTCAAAGGGAGGGGGTGAGCAATGTACACAAACAAAAGCATAAAGGCAAAGAAGAGGAATTATCGATGTTTAAAATTTTGGATTACCCAGTGTAAAAGTTGAGCCGAAGAATGTATTGCTGAGGTCTCCCCCCGTTCCACTGTCAAAAGTTAACTTCTGAGTTGCCACGTTGTCTCAACTAACAAGTGTTTGAAACTGTTAAAAAGTATTTTGCATTCTGTCTCTTTTTTTCTGTCAGCGCCTGCTGAAGTGGTGTAAATGAGAGTATACGAAAACATGTAGTGCTTTATTTATGTTGTTTTTTGCACAGCGTAATGGACAGACATGCTTATTCTGATCTCGTTCTTTTCGTTCCTCCCATTCAGCTGTAACACGATGTAGCAACAAGCAGGACAATCGCTTTTCCTTCCCACTGTTTCACTTTTCTATCATTATTTCATCTAATGTTGTCAATTATGCAAACATCCAGAATGAAGAAGACATTAGAAGCCCTTCAAAGAAAATTCAAGGTACACAGTGTATTTGCAATAAATATATCTTAGACATAAGAAATCAAAGATTAATCAGATTTTTGATAAATTCAAAATTTTGCTAAATTTTTCCATTAAACGGTAGATTGATTTAGAATGTTCTCGAAGATCTACATATTACAAAGACACTTGCTGGACACTGGATTTAAATATTAGGTTAAAAATATAAAGAGAGTTAATTTGAAATACACTTTTGTTTTATTAAGTTCATCTTTAGTTGCCTTATAAATGATAATTATAAATAGGAGCCGAAATATTTTAAAGAATTAACTTCTTAATCATATTGTAATCAGAAATAGTCCTGTAAATGATAAGTAAGAAGCAAATTAATTGTAATAATTTTCGAGCGGCTTATGTGTACATCAAATTTTGCACCAACTGTGTAATAAGTGTACTGTAATAATTTTGTAGCCATCTGCTTCTGCCAATTTGAAGCAGTTTGTGTCTGCTTCATACTTTAGCAGAGCGACTTATCTCAGTATGTTTCTGGATGTATATTCGGAGAAAAAGGATGACACCGAAATTTGACTTTGAAACATTTAGTGACAGTTTGAGTTTAACTGAGAAGTTGCCGACCAATGGAAACTAATGTATATAAATATCCGGAATTAAAAGTATTGGTTTGTTCTATCAGGCGATAACACGCGGTTTTACTCTTGAGGTAGAGCGACGTCTAATCGAGCTACGTTTTGTTCTACCGGCGATCCGACCAAAAGTATTTAAGAGTATATCCAGAATGTGTTACTCAGCTTCAGTATTCTCCTAATAACCTCCCCCTTTTGTTTAATAACTCTAAGACACCCGCTCCTGGATATTAATGCGGTGTTGCCACCTGAATTCTACATTACTGAAATTTTCTGCTTTCCCACTTCGAGTCCGTGTATAAATTTCTAAGAAGTACTCTCACATATTCCAAGAATTCCAAGATAGCCCGCCATATCTAATCTGGAAACTTTGGATAGTGGCCTTACCTTCTCGTCACATAACCGACTAAACCACTTTTACGAAGTTGCCTGAAAACCAGCCGTAGCTAATTACAGTACTTAGTATCACCTTACCCCGAGCCAAAATGTACTCATGGTCTGTTGCTAAACCTACAACCCTTTCACATTTAACACAAATACACAACATATTCATATTTAATTTTATTATCAGTATTAATTTATTCATTAGATCAATAATTTCTGTCAAGCTAAGATTTTTGATGATCCGCAGTTCAAACTTATTAAATGTTGGCGAATTTAAATCCCAAGGAAGGCAGGGGTATTTTTGGTCCACTATTTGTAGTAGGGGAGCTATATGGGAGTATGACGTCACTATGGAAGCCCTGCAGAAGCATTGCTGGGATGAATGGTATCGGCTCGTCCATTGTCTACCACAGCTTTGTTTCAAGGGAACAAGCGTGGCGATAGGGGGTCTGCCTGCCTGCATCCCACTGTGCTGATAACACGTGCTGCATATTGAAAACAAGAAACACGCTGGATGTTGGCCTTCAAAAAATACCAAGCGTGTGTATCCGAAGGAAACGTTCTCATTAAAGTTGGTTGCAAAATTCCTTAGCCAGAGGCTGAACAACGGGGCGTCTCATAGAAATTCTATACCTTAGTGTTCATCACAGTAAATAACCACTCACTCTGAATATGTGGAGAAGACATTGTAATCCATCCAAAAATTTGATATCGATATCTTGAATTCATAAGGGGATTTTTATAAAAGATCTATGTGTCATAGGAGCTTAACAACTCTGTTTTTAATAATATACATCATAATGAAAGTACCCACATGATAGGAATATCTTGCATTTTCAGAGAACAACTTGTGAAGAAATTTTTATGATATTCGATAACTGTAAACGTTAAGATAAATCCATACTGCAGATATAAATATCTTTAATACACATATTCCAGCCTAAACAAAATTACAGTCAGCCAAGATTTTTGTCTTGATACCTAAATTTCTGCTTTTCCTAGTTTACTAACTAATCTACCAGCAGTGCACGAGGGCTATTGCACCCGAGTCTGCAGCCGTTGAGGAGCAACATGCTACCTCCTTTCTTCTCCCTACCTAATTTTCACCCGACATCCTGCAACATCCACATCCCACCACTACGTGGTTAAACTCTATACAGAGCAGGTACGCGTCTTAACCCACCTCGGGCTGTTCCTCAGCCTGCCAACTGCTACGGACGGACGGAGAGAACTTTTTTCACATCAGCCTTCCGAAAGGTACTTTATTATTGGTTTGAATGTTTGAACATCGTCATTTTTAAGTATGTCACTATTCAGTTGTTCTTTCCATGTAATGAAAGGTATATGGAATTCGAAGGCCAATGTATAACCATTCGCTTTTAATCATCAATCGATTTGGTTTCCTGCAAAGCTCTCAAACAGCGTGATGAGACTATTTTTGCAAACGTTTATCCGATTAACATGAACTTGATAACGACTTAGCTTCTTAAAGGATAGTTTGTAGAACATAGGTAAAAGTAAACGATGGTGCATAGAGAAAGCTAGCCCGCCTCGGTAGCGTAGATGGTAGCATGTCTGCCTCACGTTCAAGAGGTCCCGAATTCGAATCTCGGTCAGGGTGAGTTATCTGGATAAGGTTTTTCCGGGGGCTTTCCCTTATCCTGAAGGACGAATGTCGGGTAACTCTAAGCTCTATGGACCCCAGGCATCATTTCACCCATTCCATTCATCGTCCGATATGACTTAACGTTGGAGGACGTAAATTACAACAAAAAAAGAAAGAAAAAAGAGAAAGCTATATGAAAAAAACGTATCCGAAATGTACATCTATGTTATTTTTCTATCTGCCTAGTTTATAAGGTTTGGATGTCCTTACCCTTCAAGAATCTTTTGTACTTAGATTAATCGCGAAAAATAGGATAGCAATATCGGGATTTGATCTCGTGACGTCTAGAATGCCACTTGCAGACATGTATGGAGCACGTAATTCGCTGCGGAATGAATATTCTTGAACGAGATATACTTCAAATGTATGAATATCATATTGTGTAACGATGGCAGATGCCTAACCAAAATACACGTGGGACAAACATGAATTAATCATTTAATTATTTCTGCACTGTGGTGCTATGAATAGAGGCAGAAATGCACTACACTCCGCTGTTTTACCACTTTTTACATACCTACTCTATTTGCAGCAGCCTTGCTACCTGTAGATATCTAACACTCTCTTCGGCGTGCCCAGAAACCAAAAATTTAGAAGATAGAAGCTTATTTACACTTTTGTATGTTTTTATTATGCGTTATAATGAAAATGGCTGGAAATGTGACCACAATATCCTGTTTGTCTGCTACCTGCATAGCTCTACCACTGTTTTAAAAATTTCGCGTGTCGGATCGCGGTTGTTTAAGTGAAAACTAGTCTGAAGATTTCCCCGCGGTTTATTTGCACTTTTGTGCGAATGGAGGACTAAAGTCCATTTGTGCAGCAAGAAAGAAAACCGTGGCAAATGTCAAAAGAAGGTGTGACCACGCTATTGAAGCATTTGCAGCACGCCGCACGGCTGAAATAAAAGCAAGAGAATGGGGAGAAAGAGAAAAATTACAATGGGATAGCAGAAAGCGTAGCCGGCGGGCGGCAGGCTCCAAGCATATTTTTCCCCTGTCATGGTGCATAGTTTTGCACTTAAACGAATACCTCACATTCTCGAGCCGGAGAGTGGACTGCGGAGATTTGCACTTCAAGGGCGAGTCCGCATGCAAACGAATATTTCACACTTCGGCAACCGGGGGAGTGGGAGAATGCACGCTTCTGACGTCATTGTATACGTATAAACGTAAGCTGCTTTGGTGATGACGTTTACAAGGGTTGCAAAAGGTAAAAAACTATTAAATAACTACAGGATAACATTTGCTTACTTTTCTTTGCGAGTTAGTTGATGGGTGACAGTTGCTATTGATAGGAACAAGTGCAATCTGGAGGGTACTTCCAGAACTAGCAATATCGTGCTTGAGCCCATTAGACTGCAGATTTAGAAAAATCGCATATTACATTCACATGTATTTCTCTACCCATTCTTATGCAATCTATTTTTACGAAAGCTTATTTTTCGACTTTATTTTAATCAAGAAGTTTAAATTTTACATTTCGAATCCATGATGGATCCAAGAGGCTGAAGCGGCTTTCAAATCTTTAAGAAGCAAGTCTTAATATGATGTCTTCGAAACTCCATACCCTTCACATAGCATCACGGAAAACAACAAAACTTAGTATAGTCTGCTTTTTAAAAGAAGATACGTGAAGGTCATCAAGCAAAGGGCGCGAAGGATAAGAAGGGAAGGTCGTTGCTATGGTAACGTAAACAAAGGTTGCCAGATTGGTTAAACTGGTGAATCACATATTCTGATAGCTCGAACACTTTTTTATGTTTCAAGTGTTGAGAGGATAAAGAAAGGGGATATTTGCATTACTTTCTGTCTGCTCTTGGGCAACATTTCGGAACCTCTCGAGGAGAAACAGATGACCTTCACGTATCTTCTTTTAAAAATCAGACTGTAGCTCAAAAAATAAAATCTTTTGGAAACTTAAACCAATAACAAGGAACTCATAGATGTTTTATGTCACAAAAATTGTATTATTTCACGAGATATACATTTTTTGAGTAGTAAATTTCGTGTTATCCCTTTCAGTGCATTAGCCATATAAAACATAGAATATCTATCAAAAATGAAGAGTTATTCACGTGGCATTCACAGAAAATTAAAAAAAAAAAATGTATTTTATTTTTCATTCAGGATGCCTTTCTTAAGTCCTGCACCTACAATTTATCGCTTATTTCTCTTGTATACTGTAAAAGACAACTCTAAAATTTAAAATTGCACGTAAAGACAACCCGATTTTGGATTTTTTCTTTTTTCCTTCTTCTTTTTTTTTCTTTTTTTTTTTTTCTTTTTTTTTTGCTTCAGCTGTAATTTTAAATAGTGTAGAAACACTATTTGTAATGGGTTTTAATTTTAGTTATATGTTAAACATTAATTTTAAAACTGTTTAAATATGCAGCAACATCAACATAAACTATTGGGAGTGGTCATTAGAAAAGTTTACAAACAAGAAAGGAAGAATGTGAAAGAAATTGCACAAGTTAGTCGTGTTTACGGGTACATACAAAAATAAACGGAATGTGATTTTTTATAAAAACTCCGATGACTAGTTGTTATAATATACTCTTAGGCATGCATAGAGATTCCAGAGTGTCATTTTTAACAATTATCGTTGATTTCCGAACTTTTTCTTTCAAATATGCTTACATTTAAAAGTATGGTAGCTTATGAATGACCCTGTGTGCTCCTTGGGATTCAACATGGACCATTCCCCCTCTCCACCACAGTGACGCGTTGTTGATGAGGATATGAGGGTATTAACTTCGATTTATGGAAGGTTCATTGTTGCCCTAGCGGAACGATAGCGGTGTGGCGTGCGGAGAAGAGAGATAAAGCATGTATGTGTGAAAGGTGGGCGCGAACGGTTGGTTTCTTATCGGCTCTTGAACCCCTTGTCACAACCAATGTTGGGCAAACTTTAGCTCCCTGTGCACATTCCTTCTCAGCGCCGAGCACGTAATGCGCAATACGACGCTTAGATAAGACGTTAGCTATCCACTCTCATTTGCATGCAATTATTTTTCCTGTTTATTTTACGTCCTTTAAATACCTGGTCATATCTTGACGGATCTGTTAGAAGACTTCGACACAAATCCACAGCATTTAATATATCCGTTTTATTAGTTATGTAACATCTTAAACATTTTAAGGTGTAGAGTTTTTGAATAAAGGAAAAAATATTTGTTTGTTTGTTAAGGACAGTTTGACTTGAAGAATGTATCTCAACTTTGAAAGCATCTGAACTTTAAAATGAAGTATGCTATTTAACCATTTCGGATGTCGGTTAGGTATAGAGATAAATACACACACACTGTCCTGTTGAAAAAGAATACATTTTATATTTGGGGGACCTCAAAGCAATTCCCCAAATATAGATTATGAACATTTCTGTGGAAGATAATGCATATGTTGTAAGGGACATTTGAAGTGAAATGAACTTCTTAAATATATTCGGAATATAAACTGCCCGTAAAACTTTATAGAATTTCAACAAAACTTGAAAAAGTGTAGATAATAGTCTAAAGTGTCTACTCTACATGTGCAAGGGTTCCTGTGATGTAGTACATCTTTCGGGCGTTTGCCGTATAAACTATGCCATTTCTACCAAATTTGAATTGAATTTTATGTATAAAATTGCAATTCTCCACGTGCAGAAGTTCACGAGTGGTTTCAGACAGGGAGGCAAAAAGATACCAATAGTTTCTCAGTTGTGGGGAATGCAGAGAATTATCAGATTTGGTTGTCTGCCTGTTGGTAGTGTCAGACCTTCCTTATTTATACTACAAACGTTCAGAACGCAGCTTTAGTTACAGTTTCGCAGTTTCGAGTGTACTTATCAACAGTTGAGAAATGTGTAAATGTATATTGCTCATGCCCTTAAGAAATATGAATGTTTACGCGTATGGAATACCAAGGAAACCATCTTCCCGACTCCAGAAACACGCCTCGCGCATTTCTCCTTGTCTGAGCGTTATAGAAACTAATGGTGCGTGTTATGAACAGGGAACGCGGGTTATTTTATTGAAGAAACTGCCATATATCGTACGTTGCCTGTAGTGTTCGTTGACCAGCTCTACAGCGAGGTAATGTTGGAGGTCTACCGCGGCAGGGGTTGCATGCCGGTTTGCTTTACAAATTTTACGCATATATTGCATGTCTTCCATCAAATGAATGCTCTGTGACTTGAAAAGGAACTGTTTTAAAAGTAACTGAAGAAAGTCATATAAGTGTCATCATCATCATCGTTATACCTATAATCTTCTTTATAATTCGTACCGACCTCAGGGTTGTTTCAAGTGATTCTCAATTTTCTTTGGGCCTTTTCACATTTCTAGACTAGATGAACCCTAGCATCTGGTCCCCAGCTCCGCGGTTCAGACTCGGTGGAGACTGATAGTTAAAAACAAACATTAATATGGCTTCAGTAAAGCCAGTGGTCCCGTACCGTAGATTTACGGCATCTAAAAGAACTTCAAGTGCGATAAAGAGACCTCTAAGCAAAATTAAATGGTCTTTCATCGCCAATAAAGAATGGGACGAGATAACCACAGAAGTTAAAAAGCATCCAAAGAAAATCACCAATGCTTACCAAATGAGCAGGATAAAAATTCATTCTAAGTTGCATATTTCATTCATATCCGTTGTTAGACATTGCTTCTGTTTTTAAGTTCGAATTTCTACTTTCTCTACCTCTAGTTATAGTAAGTAGGGAAAGTACTGCACTCCGCTGAAAATAAATACACGTTTTGAGGCTACATAAATCCAAGGTTCTTTTAGAAATGTGTCCAAACTTGCGTATTTGCGCAGTATAACTCAAAAACGAAAAGTGGTTAGTACCAGATGATGTTAATTTCAGGATCTTTCAAGGATGTGGTACGAAGATTTGCAGGAGCATCTGCTATCCTTTACATGGAAGCAATTTATTTGTTTTCTATGTTCTCAAAAATGGCTGTATTGCCTATATTTAAGAAATTTATATGACAAATTTATCTATATTTAAATATTCTGTGACGAATTTTGTGTGAAATAAAATAATTTGTGGAGTTTAACATAAAATAATCCTCCTTATTGCGTTGTATATTTAAATATTTGTAATTTTCTCAATAGTTAGGTCCATCATGTAGAGACATACTCTTTAAGAATCTAACCGCCCTTTTGGTACTGCAACCTGAAATTAAAAGTCTAATGAATGTTTATCTAGATTAACTAGAAGTGGGTAATATAAAAATATTTTTAAAATAGTTTAAGAAGAGTGGGAAGGAGGTCATGTGAATTTAATACAAAATATTTTCTCAGTATCTTTATCCAGAAAGCAGACTCCGCATATAAACTGCTGTAAGCGTTTTCTAATAAGTTTCAAATTGCTACTGCGGATATTCTCATAGCATTTGTTAGCAATATTCGTTTAATACCTTCGTTTCGCACTCTCGTCATTGAAATAATTACAACATAACGTATGTGTCCTGCTATTTACACGTGTTTAGTTTGCATTTTGTAAGGACGTTACATTTTGCGATAAACTGTTTTATAAACCTACGAGATTGTTAGAGATGTTTCTCAACTTTAGCGGTAGCATTCGTTTTTGTTATATTATTAGGATTGCTAAGGTTTGTCCAGGCAGTCCTGGTATTTCCGGGTGTATTTGGATGGACATTACATGGATTATGGGGTGTACATTTTCAGAATATCACGTTTGAAATAAAGTACTCTTGTCTGGACGCTCTCGTGGCTTCTCTATCTACTGTCGTTTATATTTATATTTCTAGAAACTATAGCTGGAAAGATAGCTTATATGTATTCTCAGTACGAATACAGGACTGAAATCTAAGTGTTAAAACGATTAGTTGCTTTTAGCATTTGTATTATTAAGGTAACCCGGGTGTAGAAATACGAGTTGCCAGGCCTTATGTTTAAAACAAGTAAGGTAGTGTTATTCCGAGTTTTCCCTTCTTCCCTTCTTCCCTTCTTCCCTTCTTCCCTTCTTTCTTTCTTCCCTTCTTTCTTCCCTTCTTCCCTTCTTTCTTTCTTTCTTTATTTATTTATTTATTTTTTGTCATTTTACATCCTCCAACATTAAGTCATATCGGACGGTGAAATGGGTGAAATAATGTTCAAATGTGTCCAGAGTCTATGGAGCTTAGAGATACTCGACATTGGTGTGTAAGGATAAGGGAAAACCTCGGAAGAAACCTTACTCAGATAACTTACCCTGACCGAGATTCGAACTCGGGACCTCTTGAACGTGAGGCAGACATGGTACCATCTATGCTACCGAGGCGGGCTTCCCAGCTTTTAATTTACACGTCATGTTGCTATATTTATAAGATGAATTAAGTATTTCTGATGACTTCTCAACATGATCAATAATATTAAGATCTTTCAAAATGTACTGGCTGATATGTCCGAGTGGTTTTTGGGAACATTAGTTATAGCAGAAAATGTTTGAAATAGTTCTATAATAGCTAAAACTTCAAAATAGTTATTGTTATAAATTGAATTGAATGCACTTTCAGAATTAATCTTATCAATTTAGTGACCCAAGCTCAAAATAGGTTGGCTAGCTCTTCCAAAACATATTTTAGCTACTTCTATCATTAAGACGTTGAATTCTGCGAAAATTGGGGGTGTATATTTGCTAGATCTACTTAGCTATTCACCAGGAAATTTATAGAACTGATGGCAGAGGCGATTCTTAATTGTAAGCACAAATTGTAAGAAAGCTTAAGGGTGATGTCCTGCTATTAATGATCTGGCTTGTCAGAGATGCTTGAAATCGATCGCTGGGTTCCTAATTTGCAGGATACATGGCAGTTTCCACTTCAGTGGCAGCCTTATTTCACTTCTTGCCTCAATTAAAGCGCCATGTGGTTATTTTCGGAGGCTCTTGTAGAGAAAAACTTGGCAGAGAAGGGGAGGGTTTTTACAAGGCATGTGTTTTCCTTTTCGTTGAGTTGGAAAGCACCTCACGTCCATGCCAGCAGTCCTCCCTCTCTCCCTCCCTCCTCCACAACCCCAGAGAGAAAATGCTGAGGGAAGAGAAGCGCTGAAAACAACAGGACATAACATGCGACTAAAAAATAAACATTAAACAAATAGCCAAGGGATGCTTCTGAAATTAGCAATTTAATTAATTACACTTCCCTGCTCAATTTACTCGCAAGTTTTCTCGAGCAAAGACAATTTTCACACGGGTGAATGACCAAGGCGACGCTAGCGCCACAAGTGTTGATTAAATAATGTCCCTGCGCGGTTACTTTCACCGTCAGGACTGAAAAAATGTAGAAGCGCCACCAAAGTATGCAAAACCGAGGGATATATGCAACGTCAGGAAGGGGAAAAAAGGCAAGTGCTGTACGCACGGCAGATTTATAACATTTAATCAACTTTTTGCCTGTGTTGGTTATTTCAACAGTTCCGTCACAATTTTGGCCAGCTAATTAAAAATGTGACCTCATTTTTGTCTTAAAACCTTTGTTTTACGTCATAGTGGAAGTTAAAGATTTGAGTATCTAGGTTACAGTGGCCCACTTCTTTGTGTAAGGCTGAAAATAATCGTCTGTTTTTCTCTTTTACGTGAAAGGTCATAGGTGAACTAAAACGTTTTTGAGGTTTGACTGCGATACTTTATATTTTATCAAAATATGCACAGTCTTTTTAATACATTTTCCCATCCTACAAAATAATTCATCCAAAATTCTCCGTTACTCATCTTGGTTGACTTCACTAAACGCTTCTTCCCAGACTGCAGTTAGGTCCTCGTCACTTTGAAACTTACGTCCTTATATTTTAGTTAAAATAAAGTCAGACAGTGCTAGGTCAATGCTATCTGTTTGAGGCATAAAGATTTCAGTGCAGCACTTGTTTGAACTGTTTTTGTAGCCATTCATAAGGATGTAGTCATGGACATAAAGGATTGAGATTTGCTATTTTCCGAGCATATCCCGACACCAATTCATTCTTTTCTCACGGCCAGGTTGTGGGAGACTCACAGGACGTGCAAAACTTTCTCACTGAACAATTGTGATGGTGCAGTGGTCCAAAGAGTGTCAATTTGCTTGATGTAAAACTGATTTATTTTATTGCAGCAATATACGTATTGCGTTCATGTTTTCTGTAGTAACGACTGTTCCTGTATATACACACTCAGGGAGCCTCAAATGGTACTTCCATTGAATCTATGATTTGCACTAGCTAACTCAGCTTGCTTGAAGCCCAGGCCTTCTAGCATTGCTGAGTGGCGTAATATCCACTCCCTCATTTGATCTAACTTCCTACCTGTCTCCCCTTGTTGTCCCAGCAGTTTTTCTTTTCTAATGTTTCTTTATCTTTCCAAAACATTTCCTCATAGTTCTATTTGTACTTTCTATAATCATTCTTATAGCTATCATCTGGCTTCACATCTTTTCCCATTTCTTCTCCCACATTTTCTGTTTCATTACTGTACTTCTCTGCCCTCTTGTCAGATAATGCACTTAATTTTCTACTCATCCGCATAATTCACACACTCTATTCTTCTGACCGAGCGGGATAGCTCAGGTGGTTTCATCTGTGGTGCGCATTTGGGAGGCCCTGGTTCGATTCCCGTGGCCGATCTACCTGACCCATGGTTTTATCGGGGGTTTTCCAGGTCTCTAGGCGGATGCTGGGTAGGCTAATTGCATCCCCCGAATTTCCTCTCCCTCCATTTCATCTCCATTATAATTTCACATCATCTCTCATCTGGTGGTGTCTTTCAGGGTAGAAGTGTCGGCGGGTGTCTCGGTGGTGTATGGTAGGATGATATGCTCTGAGGAAAAGCCACTTCCTCATCCGGTAGGTCGGTTGCCCGTCTCCGCTCCTCTGCTGGAACCATTTTGGGACCGCCAGCCAGGGACCTTTGGGGCTCGGATCGCCTGCCTGGAACCTCCAGGGCTCGGCTGCTGGGCTCGTTGCCGTCCTGCAGTAGGGGAGCGAGTTCGTTGTCCTGGCCTGCCTGTGGGAGCCTCTAGCTAAGTAAACTGTGGAGACACTGCCCTCTGTACTGTTGTGGCTCCTTGGGTCGGCCGCCCTCTGTCTCCTTCGCCTCATCCTTCCTCCCAGGGGGAGGAACATGGAGGGCATAGGAACAATGGACCAAACGTGGTTGCCTACGTAACGAATCCCCTCCATAAGGAAATCCCAATCTCAATCCCTATTCTGCTGCCTCTTATCCCTCTTAAATACATTGATCCCGTTCTTATCCAAGCCACTCTTTCCCTCTTTTGTCTGTTACATTGGTCTACATATTTTTCTCTTCCCCTTATCTATTAACCTATAATAATTTAATGATTTTCTATTTTAACCATCCCCATCTCTCTTGTTTTTCCATACCCTCCATTCTGGTTCTGTTTTCCAAAAACGTCCAACTCATACTTTCTGTCTGCATATGTCCCCCATTCCTCTTTTCTTTGCATATTTTTTCTGCTTCTGACCACAATCTTTCTGTTTCTCATTCCCTTTTGTTGATTCATACTTTTCTTTAGGATTTCATCATATCTTTTGTCAAGCATTTATTAAAAAATTTCAGAATACTTTCAATTATATCTTTTATTGTGGTTTTCCCTATTTATACAAAGGCCAGTTCTCTTAGAGCCGGTTTAGGTAGTCCTAGCATCTCTTTAGCAAATTGCTTGTGTTATTGTCTATTTTATAACATTTGACATCCCTCATATTTCTACAGTATACATCATCTTTGACTACCAGTGTTTCATAAATTTTCACTATTTTCTTGATTTATCACGCTTCAGTTTTTATATTCTTAATCATGACTCTTTTGCATTTTCTTGTCTACCACCTTCGTGTCATGCGCTTCCCATTTTTTGCTATTATTCATTCTAAGGCCTAGGTTTGCAGGAGATAAAGCAAGCATTAACCAAAATTCAATATCAAGCCTTGTAATGTAAGCAGGTATTCTAAATTCTCCAAGGAAGATTCGATGGTGTAAAAATAACAACAGGAAGAACCCGAAGATATAAGGACAGGTGGAACATGCAAGATAGTTCTGCGATACCAACGGCTAAAAACATCACGTCCTGATATAGCTCGCGTGACAACTATGCATTCTCGCACGTGTTCTGAGTGTCCCTTAAGGACATCTAAATATTACTTCACAAGCGTTAATTCGTTTCCTAAAGCGCTCTGATGTGACGTGTGTACCTCCATAAATGCACATATTTGACATTTGTCGATGACGCATACCTCAGCATACGTCATGTCGGTAGAATGTTAATATAGCTTACGCAATTAGCAAAGCTATCCATTGGCCGCATATTATACTTGTTTTGCCGTTTAGGAATTTTGTCTAATCAGTGGATACTGCTTGCAAATGTAATCAACGAAAATTCTTGTCGTATTAGAATTACATTGTGCGGTTAGATTGCTATTTTCAGGCTGTAACAGTGTGACCAGAAAGGCTGATGTGTAACGACCTCGTGTCTCAAGCCAACACTACCCTGTTATGGGTATTCTCTAGGTTGGATCAATGAATATAAATGTCTGCAGGTTTCTAGTAAACATTAATCATATTTTAGGTTTCACTACAGTAAAAAGGTAGCGGGTATCCGAACTTTCAGTTATCGCATCTGCGTAGGCATTAAGAACGCCAAGGGTATAGAATGAATAATATAAATTGAGTAATAGGTTTGCTATTGTTTGCTGTTTTTATCGGAGTATATTAAATGGTATAAATGTTTTAACTAGGGTAGATTCCGCTTACTCCATGATAATAAGCTGTTTTAAGACCGTACTTTTATCCTTCGATGTTTTATTGATAACTCTCTCGCAAAGGAGAAATAAAACAGCTTTCTGAAGGATATATATTATAAAATAAAAAATACAGAACTTAAACATAAATGTGTGTTCATAAAAGTATGACAAGAAAGAAAGATATTTCTGTGATATTGTTTTATCTTCGTTAAAGTGTATATAATCAGAAAAGTAAGAGAATTCCACATATTAAAATTTTTAAAAATTAGCTGATTAATTATCAATGATATTTTAGAAACTGGGTGTCTTCTAATAATTAAATTGATACCGGAAAATTGTACACACCAGAAGCAATATCACCTGCTACTTGAGCTATAATTAGGGATAACGCAGTTCCCACTACAGCCAAGCCGAGTACAAAGGAAGTAATCAAGCTAAAATATGCATCTGCCATCTATTATCAAAATTACAAAACTACTTAATTTCTCCGAGATAGAAGATATGCATATAATCACAGCTTTAAATTAATATCATGAAGATATTTGAATACACTCCACTTAATTAAGTTTGGACACCATCTACCTTTACTCTCAGTTGAAATCACTCCAGAATCAGTACCAAAATATTTCACATCTTTATAATATCTTTCAGAGATCAACATATACATAACATAAATTTTATGCAAATTTTATCAAACAAGAAAAAATTAACAAACATCGTTCACAATAAATTTATTTCTGAAATTAAGAAGAAAAACATCGGTCTCTTTCTCCATATGTTACATTTAAGCCACCAGTTATCTGAAGTGTAATTGTACAAGCGTATACTGATTAATAGGCACTTCCAACTTGAAACCGTGTTATCTCGCCAGACTATTTAGATTCTTTGTACTCAAATTGCAATTTGTTACTATTTGTTTCAAACTTTTTGTAACGTTTCTCAAAATTATGTGACAAAAATAACGATACAGCCTATTAAAATAATATTCTAGTTTTAAGATAAAAAATACAGAGTGATCCGTATAAACCAGAACTATTTCAATGGCCAGCCTCAGTAGCGTAGATGGTAGCATGTCTGCATCACGTTCAAGAGGTCCCGAGTTCGAATCTCGGCCAGGGTGAGTTACGTGGATGGTTTTTCCGGGGTTTTCCCTTATCCTGAAAGACGAATGTCAGGTAATTCTAAGCTCCATGGACCCCGGACTCATTTGAGCATCATTTCACCCATTCCATACATCGTCCGATATGACTTAACCTTGGAGGACGTAAAATTACAACAAAAAAAAAGAAAAAAAAAGACCATAACTTTTGAACTAATAATAGGACAAACGTGCAACTTTGGGAGAATATAATACACAGTTGGGAGATTACATTACACTATTTACATCTCAGAGAAAATGTTGGAAGTGTCCTCCACCAGCATATTCGGTTCGAATGTGTTCCTTCAGAACCTCAATTGTCCGTGACCTATTCTTGTACACTCTATTTTTAGATACCCCTACAAGAAAAAAATCCGGTGAGGTTAGGTCAGGGGATCTGGGGGGCATGAGACCTTTTGAGATTATTCGATTATCAAAGAAACTGGTTACAAGTTCCATATTGTCATTAGATGTACGTTACTCCATCTTGCTGGAAATAATCTTCTCTCAATCAGATATCAACTCCGTTAAACTTCAGAGAATATGGTGAGACGAGTGCAAACATGTATAGATGCTGGTGGAGGACTCTTCCAACATTTTTTCAGAGGTGTAAATAGTGTAATAGTGGTACGTTGCTCTATCTTGCAGGAAATAACCTTCTCTTAATTCGGTATCATCTCCGTAAAACTTCAGAGAATGTAGTGAAACGAGTGCAAACATTTACAGATCGCACTATATTAAGTTTGAAAATCTGTAGGTTTTGATAGTATACAAACGCATATATTTGATAGTTTATATATCATTTAGGGTAAGTATAAATTATCAGAATTATAAGTGTTTCGTCATCCCATTCACTGCATAACTTGAATATCAGATGTGAATATTTCTAAAAATACATGTATGAAGGATTTGAGCCTTATAAACTTTTGCCTGCAACTAATGAACAATTTACCGTAAAGATTGTGTAAAGTTTGAAGACATAAAATGTTAAGACCAATAAACATAAAGCATTTGGAGTGAGTTTTAGAAGCTGGTGGTAGAAGCAATATTAGGGGAATAAAACGACATCTTTCATTGAATTTTGCGACCGACCGAGTGTTATCTAGTTTATAGTGCTACACCTGGAATGTTTTCGTTGTCCATGGCACTTGGTTTTTATTGTACTTTATTTTTACTGATGATTCTCACCTCTGCAGCGCCAGTTCCGCATACATTAAACTTGCCATTGTATTTTTTTAAAGCTCTATCTTTTAAGTTGGGTAACCGTAATGTACATAGTAACATAGCCTCAGCCATTTGGGAGCGAACGTAGTGCTGCTGCTGCTGCTGCTTCAATGTTGACCCTCCATTACTCTCCACCATTGGGTGCTTTGAAGTGCCATAGACCTGGTTTGTAAGTGAGGTCAGCTGTAATGTGCTTGTAGATCTTCATGAAAATCCGACCTGCCGCCGAACAAACACACAAGATACGATCTGAGCATCAATACTGTGTTAGTCACATCAAACAAAGTCAAACGTTAAAGGGTACATAACGTTTTCTATGCGTGTTTGAATCACGAATTTGAAAAGGACATTTTCAATCGCTTCGGTTTAAATGAGCTCCTGGCTGTACAGCTTCGGTACACAAGAAAGAGAGGAAGAGGAAGTTGTGCTTTTGGTTTAATGTATACAAAAGTTTGCTGTTTCTGCTACAGCTAAATCTCATATACTCTCGAACGCTCGTACTTTTCAAACAGAATGTTTTATTCACAGAGACAAATCATTCTTAATATCATCGTTGTGCAACGTAGATCAGTCTTAGGCATTTATTTCGTCTAATTATCTAAAAGTCACCACACTTTTTGGTACGCTATTTAAAAAAGAGAATAAACTGATTTATAGACATTTTATTCAACATACAACAGAATTTTGGTTTAATTAACACTTGGATTATTGTTGTCTATTTCGGAGCTCATGTTGTTTATATTTTAATTTGAAAAACTCCTTTTTTTGTAATTTACGTACTCCAACATTAAGTCATATCGGACGGTGAATGAATTGGATGAAATGATGCTCAAATGAGTCCAGGGACCATGGAGCTTAGAGTTACTCGACATTCGTCTTGAAGGTTAAGGGAAAACCCCGGAAAAACCTGATCCAGGTAACTCACCCTGACTGAGATTCGAACTCGGGACCTCTTGAACGTGAGGTAGACATGCTACCACCACGCTAACGAAACTCCTGTGGTACAATAACTGAAAAATTGCAAACAGACATGAGTATTTCCAGAGCAACGAGTGTTATAAGTGCATTCTACTCTACTAATTATCAAGAGATTTTGGTAGAAAACGGAGAAATATCTTTTGGACTTACGAGTTTTCAGAAAATTTGTTCTGAAAACTTTTGACACGTTTAAAATATATCTGTAGATATCAAAGACTCTGGTCTTTGCATGACTGTAGAATTATTAATAGTTCTATGCAATTTGCATATCTGTGGTAACCAAATAAATAGTACAAATAAATATATTACAGATACAAATGTTTAATTAATTAAATGCTCAATATTTCGATCTGGCGATGTAAAAAGCGCAAAACAAATTCCTGTTTAACGTTTAAAAGTCTACCAGATGTTTTGGTATTTAACATCTCCATTTTCCCTGAATTTATTTTGTATTCTATTCACAGTAGATTGGTAAGTAGATGTGTTTAATTGAAAAGTGTACATACTTCTTGCGTGTACAGTTTGTCAGCATATCCATTCATCATTAAAAGCTCAGTTTCTCTTAAAAGCATTTTTCTGTATTAATTTCTACAAATTAAATACAGAACAGTAATAAATATACTATTGAATCACTTTGACCATATGCACCAAAAGACAGGTTAAATGAATGTAGCTTGACTGGCTGTAGCGTTAAACTAAACCAAAAGTTGAACTGCAGAGACTGTTTTATAGTTTTCTATTTAAATTAAACCCCAGAACGATGGGGTTTGTATGTGTGAAGACTGACAAAAGAAGACGAATGCAAATCTTCTCTTACACCGCAACTAAAATTTTGTTGGTAGATTCCAAACTTAGAAAGAAGGCTGATGATCTGAAATAATGGTAATTCATATTCCAAATTAAGCATAGCAGTTAAACGTTAAACTAACCGACAGATTACCATCCATTACCATTCATATTTTACAAATTGTTCGTAGAAATTATTTTAATGTACTTAAAATTAATCATGAGCAAAATGACAGTCTCTCGTAGGTATACGACATTCAAAGTTTGTGGAAGCTTATGCAGCATTTTTGCATGATGCATGCATTGGTTCATTACATGGATCCTAACGTTCATATTTACGCTTAATTTTCAAGTATGCAATTTCATATTAATAGAGATTCAGCAGTAAAATATACAGTTTTACAGTTTATACCTTGTATAAACACTATATAACTCCTATTACAGGTATAACATATACTTATAATATATACATTATATATAATAAATATAGTACATAATATATACTTATATTACAGTATATACCTTCTTGTTCCATTTTGTATGCGGTTTCGAGGGCCATCTTAAAGAAGGCTTCTGTTAAAATATTTATGGTCATTCCACATCTGATCTATTTAAGAAAGTTTTGGATGTCCTGGGTCATTAAATTATCTGAATAATTTTATCATCGCTTAGCAGTTCCACAAATACCTCTCCCATACCATAAGTACACTGGGACTGCCTTCTTACGACTTAACATTAGAGTTAAACCGAGTTAAGGTTTATTATACAAAATAAATTTTTAGAATTTATTTAAATCTAACCGAAGGTATAAACCTCATTTGTAATACTGGGCTTAGAATGTAGTACATTGGCAGCTGCGCAGTGGGAAAAGCCACGATAGGCCCTAATTAGGCAGACTTGTATGTGGGTTATGCTAATTTATGCAGCTGGCGGTTATCATATACAAGCGTGGAATTCTGTTGGTGACGGAAATTAAATAAGATACAAATATAACGTTAACGTTAACAACGACTGAAGCAATAAACGGCTCATTGTTGTATGAAATGGGCCGGGGGTTCATTGTGCTGGTAGCGACAGTGCTCAACCTTGACAAACTGCCAGTGAAATTTCTGCATCTGACAGCCGCATTCATTTAGTTCCCTCTTCTCTTTTTTGACGCTCTGATTGGCTGCGCATGAGTGTGGAGAAGGGGGGGGGGCGCGTTTAGTTTTCCAAACTAAGGGTGGCTTTATCAACAACGCGTCAAGGGCCCCGGAAATGAGTTAAATTCAAATAAAAACTCGGCCCCTATGCCATCGATAGAAATATTATTCCGGGTTGCAGGGTGGAATGTTTACTTGCTTCCGTAATTAAAAATTGCAAATGGCGAGTAATCATTTGGACCGGCCTCAGAACTGGTGAAACAAGTGTTTTGAGGTTTCGCATGACAGAGTTTTCCACTATTTGTACAACTCCCGTTTTGGTGTATGTTCAATACGCATCTTTTTATTTCTGTATCGTGGGTACGTCAGCCTGCAACAACAACTGCAGTTTAAATGTTTAATTCCATGCTCTTGCAAGCTTCAACTTTCTCGCAGACAAATAATATGTAATTCGCTTTCGTTTTAATAATTATATTCATATTTAAAAATAGGAACAAAGTAACAAGGCTTATATTGCAACAGTTGCTGTAATTCCACTATTTAAATCAATTCTGGCGTGTTACATTTACAGAGATTCCTTATTTATTACTTTTCTAGCACTTTTATATGTTTAAAGGGCTCTAAATTCAAGTAAATAAAACCAATATTTAAAGAGAAATACGTGTTTTGAGGCCCCCAAAATGGATAAAAACCAGAATAAAAAAATTCTGTTCCCCAAATACTACATAATATATTTATGAAAATGTTTAATTTTTTTCAACATTTTCTAGCGATTTTAGTTGAAATTCCATGTGTTAAAGATATTTATATGCCCAATAAAATCTGTATCTTGATTTTCTGCAAAACGTCTGTGAAGTCTATTTTGCTAGAGACGAATTTTGCAGTTTTATGTAACTGCACAATTTAATTCAGTTATCTTTTGTGGCAGAAGCCATTTTCGAGACATTCGCTTAGAATTATTCAATATTTTGACATTATTCTTAAGTCTGTTCGATATTAGTATTTTTATGGGATTGCATGGAGTTATTTAGAATTTTTAAAGCCAATATAGTGTCCAGTTCTGAAAAATGGTTCTCGAAGTCGCAGGTCCAAAACTGGCGGAGGTTGATGAATTTGTGTTTGGGTGGGCATTCTTTTCCTGGCTTCTTTCGGAAGGGAAGTGAAGCCAGAGGTCCTCTGTAGTATCATGACACTAAAATGATCTAGAGCCTGATATTTTAGATGCTTTACAGCAAAATTAAGTGCCCATTTCAGGTCCAGTGCTCTGGGACAGTGAAATCCATGAATAATGCTCAATTCGATTTAATTTTTTCAAAATTTGACTATCGCTATTCCTTACATGTAACATAAATGTTCCTGTAAATTAAACCTTCGTCATCATTTTTATACATACGCTAATAGACGATAAAAGGCGGGGAAAGCCACTGGAATGTAGCATAGCAGCTGTTTTAATGTAATTTAAAATATTTATTTCGGTATCTACTTCATGTTCATCGAGATATCCAAGCCTTTGCAGAACTGGTTCATTACACATTCCGTTGAAGATGCTAGAGAATGAGGTACGAGAGGTACCGAGTCGACATGCTTGAAAGTTAATAGCTTTTGCTGGCCTAGAAATTTCATTTTCGCTCCATGTTATCGCGAGAAACTTTTGCATACCTTTAAAAATGACAAAAGTAATCAAAATACAAAACAGTACGTGAGGTTATACCTATCTAAAATGGCATATTCCACTACAAAATATATTTAAAACAATAAATTGTGTGTTTTAAATAATATACATTTGTGTAGATGATGATACGTCCTTCAGATATCGGTCTCGTGGTGGTGTAGGGCAGTTAGCGCGGATGCTTGCTCGAAAGAATAAGTGCGCTTGGATACTTGGTTTCTGCTTGGTTTGCGGGTCCTTCATCATTCTTTCTACAGCTCCAAGTGTGGAGAGGGCTCCCATGTATCTCTGTGACCTGTCTTAACCTCTTGTGCTTTAATATTGCACCTTCCTCACAGAAGGGGCAGTCATAATAGATCTATGTAGGTATAAGTGTGTTATTTGTCCTAATTTATATTATTAATATTTTTCAAAATTATCGTTGATTTCCTGTTTTAACAGTCCATTTTATTATATTTTTTAAAACTGCCCCCTTTTTCTTAATTTTTTTTGTCAACCGTTTTATTTATGTAGATTTTCCTATTAGTTCTTAACCATAGGGACTATATGACAAAACAAGGAAGCGTGTCGCAAAATATGTGTAACAACGGATTTGTTTACGCAAGCCTATCACACAAACACGGCAAGTCAATGTATGTACACCCTGTTCAGATGCAATCATGTCTTTCTGACAGCAAAGTGTCATACTTTCCCAGGCGAGAGAAATCACATATAACGTGATTGGATATTGTAACAAGGAAAAACAAGAGGTAATCAAAATCCCCTTGTGACAAGCGACAAACTGGCGACTGCAATGATAATTCACATTTGTTTAGGTATATGGTAATTAATTAGCTAACCTTCCACATAATACACAGAGCTCCCAAGTACTTTGTGTTTCGTCACCTACTGTACACCAACTTACTAATATTTCGCTCTTCTAGTAAACAAGATAACAAACGAAGGCAGCTCTCTTCAGTATGGTCTATACGCCTCAACACGGCCGTGTAGTACGTTATCTTTTCGCCAAATAGTGTGTGTTTCTCTTAAATAATTCCTTGCATTTAGGCTGAATTAATTGGCTAACCTTCCACATAAGACAGAGCTCTCATATTCTTTATTCGTGTTTTGTCGCTTGCTGTACACCAACTTACTAATATTTCGCTCTTCTAGTAAACAAGATAACAAACAAAGGCAGCTCTCTTCAGTGTGGTCTATACGCCTCAACACTGCCGTGTAGTACGTTATCTTTTCGCCAAATAGTGTGTGTTTCTCTTAAATAATTCCTTGCATTTAGGCTGAATTAATTTAGACATTAATGTTTAATTTATTTGATAATAATGTAATGAACACAATATATTTCGAGCAACAACTGTTCTGTTAACAACCAGTTTAATGAATTTTAATCCCATTCTCTAGTTTCCTCTAGCAGTCTGCATGCTTCCTGTTCTGAATACATGTTCTACCTTGAGTGTTTCTATGATTAGCGGTCCTATTTATGCAACAAAACATAGCAGGGCCGTGTTTGTTGTGCGTAATGCAATTTGGGAATGCAGATGAAAATTCATAATGTTCCCATGAAACGGTGTAATCTAATAATGAAGCTGTTTATTGCAGGTAAACAGAATATCATTGAAACGTTACCACATTTGGAGGAGCAAAAACGTCGGAAGGTGTATTCTCAGATCTGTACACAGATTAATTATTAATCCTATTTATACACTTTTTCATCCACGTAGAGTGGTTCTTTATGATTCAAGGTTTGAACGTAGAGTTTTATTTTGCGAGTAAGGATATTTGCTAATTCGACATACGATCTCGTATTGCAAACATTTCTACCCGCAAAATAAAAGGACTGTGTGGCATGAACCACGCTTTAGACGCCATGAAATTCTAAAATAATAAAGTAATACTATATTGATACACTAATGTGCAAGTAGGAGAAATTACGCTTAAAGCAAAATAAAACAGACGTGTCCAGCCAGATTGGAAAGTGTGCTTTGTTTTACACCAGTCAATGATTTTTTTTTTTTGTTTGTTTCCAATAACCCCAGTCTTACCCTTTCGGCAGGTTCCAGAACTCCAGTCGGCTCCTGGAATTCCTTTCATCTTTATTTGTGCCTGCTGGCATTTTATCATTCGGTCATATATAACTAATAGTGATCCAAACTAAAAACTGCCAAAACAAGGAACGGCTTAACTGTACTTTGATAAATTGAACATGACAATTTGATTTCTGAACAGATAATGCCAAGGCCATGTGAAATTTATATTATTATTATTATTATTATTATTATTATTATTATTATTATTATTATTATTATTATTATTATTATTATTATTATTATTATTATTATTATTATTATTATTATTATTATTATTATTATTATTATTATTATTATTATTATTATTATTATTATTATTATTATTATTATTATTATTATTATTATTATTATTATTATTATTATTATTATTATTATTATTATTATTATTATTATTATTATTATTATTATTATTATTATTATTATTATTATTATTATTATTATTATTATTATTTAATTAATTAATTAAAGTAAAATATAATCAAACCAAGTTGATTTATTAAAAATGTGCAAACGCAAAGGGCAGTTGCACGTGAGTGGAGTTGAAACCGTTAATACCGTTGTAGTGACATAAAACTTTTTCTGTACCAAAACTATTAAATACGACTTTTTATTTCAATGGTGGCCTATGTTTAGTTTAAACTGTTTAAAGATGTATGGGGGTCACGGTGACACTAATACACCACCAATGCGTTGTCTAAAATACTTTTAGATGATAAAAGGGTGAAATGTGCCAGTTTTACATTTTACGTAAGAGCACAGAAGAAATTGAAATTTGTTGTGCTTTCTTTTTCTTTCCTTTTTAAAAATTAATTTATCTTTTCTTCCTCTAAAAACTATTTTCAATAACGGCAGAGGATGTTGCATAATACCCAATAGAGGGAGGAAGTGAAAGTGGGCAAGCGAACATATAGTATAAAAATAAACTCAAATAGATACCAAATTTTCTATATTTATGTTCAAGTTCTCCAGATATGCTTCATTAGGAGTTTCAGAAAACTCCCTGTTCTGCAAATCACCCTTTAAAGGGAATATTTTCCGTTATCTTTTATTTTTTCAAAACATTTCTCTGATACTTTTATATGGACATATTTTAAGCTGTTTACATCACAAATAAAATGCAAGGTTTCCAAGGTATTCGTTATTATTCTTTTGGATTTTTCGGTATTTAATATTTTCAAATGCGGGCGCCGGGGTAGCGCGGTGGTTTCGTTCGCGGCTCCCGTTCTAAGGGTCCCGAGTTCGATTCCCGGCTCTGGGGTTGGCGATTTTAAGTCGGCCCTATCCACGCCTTCACCTCTGTCTAGCACACGTGAAGTATCCCCTATGCCCAACGTGGTTCGGAGTCCACGGTAAAAACTGTAGGTCCTCTCACCTCACCGCCATCTTCACTATCACCCTATCATCGGAGGTAATGGACACCTCCCTCTGGGTGCCTCCACCTGAGAAATGGGTCGGGTCATCACTTGGTGGGGTGAGGTTACCCCGAAGGCCAAGGTTGCCATGTGGGGAGTGTTAGTAACTAACTATATTTTCAAATGCTCTTAATTTTCATTGATTTTGCGCAATCTCAGGAAATGGCAAATGATGAACTGTTTTTGAAAATGTAACTATTGCATCAGTATCCTCTATCTTCCTTTCAGTTACAACTAGATGTGTAATTAAATAATTTCTGAAATGTTTGTCCTAGTTAAGATGAAACGAAAGAATTAGTCTTTGTTGGAAAAGATGAATAGATTGTAGCTTAGTGGGTAGAGAAAGTAATACAAATGAAACAAATCAGATTCTTTAATTTCTTTCTAAAAACACCGAAAAGATGACTTTACGAGATATTTAAAGAAAATGAAATATGTAACGTGTATCACACGCATCCTTTGCGCACAACCGTGATAGCTCTGGAGCAACTCCATAGAGTAGCAAAAGCTTATCTCCGTTCTTAATGCAGTGAAGAGCTGATTGGCATCAAAATGTTATCCCCAATCAATCAAACCATTTAACCATTCCCATCAGTGAGCAGTGGGTCTTGTATCCCGTACACACCCCCTGAGGAACAGCATGCTACCCCATAATCCTCTTCGTACCTAAACATTTTCGAAATAAAAATTTGTGTGCGGTTAAATCCTTCTGAGGGTGGGCACGCAGCAACAACTCTTGGACTGTACACTGGCTGTCAGTCGGGTCACTTGGGTCACTTGGGTCAGTTGGTAACGCGAGAGTCTGGCATTTGCGAAGTCCCGGGTTTGATTCCTGTCCACCACCCACTCTGATTTTGAGTTCGTTATTTTCCTTGGTCAGAATGCCAACCCCTCAGTTGTTTTTTATCTGTCAGATTTCCTTTCCATATTGACCTTGCATTCTGATTCCTTCTCAGATGAATTTCTAAGCTTTGTGGATTATGTCGGTGTCGCAAATATGCTACAAATCTCCCCGTGGACATTAGAGGGATGCTTGATCGATGGTTCGTTTGTTACTCTCTCTAGGCTGCTTCAGCAGTGGGATAGGCGTTCTGACCTGAAACTGCTAAGACTTCTGCGCGTCTTTGTGGAATGTGTGCCCGAAGTCTGTAGCCTCTGTGGGTACTTCACAAAATATCTCGGATATCCCGCAGCACGCTCTTCATCATGGGCAGTCATGTAAATTTATTTAAACATCCACTTCTTCAGGGTTATACACCATATACTTAAATAGATAACTGCTCTGTGCTGGCTAAAGACGAAAGTATTATGAAATAGTATTGTTACATTCCTCTATATTTACCCCTTTAAATAAGTATTAGTTTCAAATTTCAGGTCAACTATTTTCGTGGTCTACCTTTGCCATAAGGGCCCTTATTACTCTGGTGAGATAATTTAATGGGTGAATACAGAGATTGCTGAATCCTTAACCGGAGTCACATATTAAGTGATCATTTGAGCCACTGTATATTTTTTTAAATTTTTTGTCTTGATATTAAATATTTCGTCGTTTGCTTGCCCTTTGGCCTTTATTTTATGATTTATTGTGTTTTCTTTGAGTGCATGAAAAGTGTCACATTATTGACATTTATGTAGGAATACATTTTCAGAAATAATGAATGCCACTAATTAGCTGAGAAATAAGAGTAACTTGATACCTGCATTCTTGGAGGCGGGGGATCACATTCCTATTTAATGGAAATCTGGAGGGCGATGACCAGGGATAGCTGGTAACATTATAGTTATGAATTAACGGTCCAAACTAGATAACAGACATATCAGCTTTCCTGTTTACGTTAATGAGTGCATAGGGTCAGGTTGCTAAGTTGTGAAACTGTTGAGGTTCTTTAAGCAACAAAAAATATAATTTCTAAATTATTTTATCATTATTTTACGCTGCTTATTTTCTACTTTCACAGCGGTTATGTGCGGGAAAAATTTATTTGTAACTTTACGTACATTAATTTTAATAGATTTTTAAAACGTTGAGGGTAATTTTATAGATTAATTTTAAGCATATTAGCTCATAATTTTTTTTTTTTTTTTTTTTTTTTTTTTTTTTTTTTTTTGCCTTTAACATGCAATTTGACAAAAACATTTTATTTCATAAGGCTATACGCTATTGCTTTTTTGAAATGACGTTTAGGCGCGCCTACATATGTGACCCAAGGTTTTAAAGTAGTTAACTCGTCAGGTACTGCATGGAAACGCCTGTCCGTAAAATGTAACTTTGAATGAAAATAACGAAGAGTTGTTAATGCTGCAGGGTTTTAGCATAGTGTAGAGTACATACTGCTGGATGTTGAAACAGTTGCCAGGAAAATGCGGGCCTTATTATCACCGCTTCACATGCGCTCGCCGGCCAGCCAGCCGGCCGTTTGATTTAGTGAAAGTTAAACACCGCCCAAACCTTCGCTCTACCTTTGGGAGTACAGAGCGCTGGAGAAGGCATTTGTCAAAGTGCCAAGTAAGGCTTTGATCACGGACCATGCTGTAGTTTCTTCAAACTGTTTTAAATAACTCTGGATGATGGATTGAGCCGCAGCGCAAAGCTGGCTATAATTAACCCAGTCACGTCATTGCGTGGTGTTGTGATTGGGATATGGCTCCTGGCATTGGGATGCGACGGTTAGCAAATCTTTGTGACCTTGAAAGGTTGTGTCCTGTTCAAACGTTAGCAAAACCAAATTAAACCTATCTATGTATGGACAAAACCGTAGTCTATAAACTAAACATAACTGGTAGGGTATATCTTTACTGCATATTCAAGTTGTCTGGAAAATAGTCCACGTTTATACAGCCAGCTTAACCTGTTATTCAATTACTTTATTGTTTTGTAGCCTATAAGGAAATACTCATACCAAAACCATAAGCTTGTAATATATTTAC
>JAUKNK010000618.1:0-55000 GCA_030765055.1 Mantis religiosa | reverse complement strand
GATCAAATCTGTACCCAGTCTCGGAACAGGTCAGTATGTTAAATTAACTGAAGTAGGTATTCAACTATACCCTTACAGTTTAGTTGAATGATTTTAGATTTCTATTTATTCCCATTTGCAAGGTGAAGGTCAAACATGCAAGCTGATGAAGTATGCTTTTATGAATTAAGGCATGTTACTCTGTTAAGATTCGAAAGCAAAAGAATTGGTAATGATAAATAGATTCCAATTAATTGGATCTGATCTGTTGTTGGGCCATCCAAAATAGTTTGACGCCAGAAGATTAAGCACCACTGTAATGAAATGAAATGTGTAGTGCTTAACACCCGCTTTCACTACATACGGCACCGCAGTCTAACCACTGAGCCACGGCGCGGCCTGCTCCACTATGCTACAGTTTGATTACTAAAAGAATATTCCTGAAGGTCATCAAGCAAGGGCCACGAAGGGTATCAACGGATTGGTTACACTGGTGATTCACATACTCCTAAGCTCAGTTATCGCTAGTTCTATGCGGGAAACAGATTTTACTTTAGTGTTCAGTTTCGCTGTGTTTTGTTAGCCTACTTTATTAAAAATCAATTAAAATGCGTTTTTATGGAGGCAAGATGTAGTGGCGGTAGGATTAGAGGTGGACCGAGGAATCATGGTCCAAGGCAAAGATCAGTTTGCAGTTAGGGTGTTACATTACACAGCCAAGCTAGAAAATTTGTCTCTTAGAGAATTCTTCCAACAGGAAGATGACAGTGTCCTCCTTATCAATGAAAAGCTTATTCCTTTTATCCAAATGCGACCGTCCCATGTCAGCAGATGTGCTTGCACGTAAAAGAATTCCTGTGGATCAAAATTACGGCAGATAGGCGGCGTTGATATGAACATGTCAACTAACAAATTCGTTAATAATAGAATATTACGATACTAATGTATATGGAACGAGGAAAGGTTTGAAAAAACTTGGCGCTTGCACCGAGTTTTTCAATTCTAGAAATTCCGTTATGTGCTTACCACATGTGTACTGCACATGCTATTTTGCACTATATGCGTTTATATCAATCTGAATTTTAGTTGTTAAGATATTAGCTGAAATATAAATAAATATAATACAAAATAAATGTTAGATTTTAGAACGTGCATCGCCTATATTCTATGGAGAAAAATTTACCGCAATCTGCGAGAATGTCAAATTACGATGCATAGCAACAGTAACGTAAGTATAGAATATTACAAGGACTGTTCAATAAAGAATGATCATAATTTTTACGGTCATAATTTGTCGCACTAAAATTCAATATTATTATATTCTGTTGCCCTAATGTGAAACAAACACGCCGTATTAGTTTCATTGTTGGTATTACTAGTTCCCGCTTGTGAGAACCAGGCAAATTCAGACATTTTTCAGTATCGCCTATCGCTGCAAAGGGGGTAACATGCAGTTAAAGGTAATGTTAGAGGAAAATCCGTAGTTTCTTTCAGACGTAATCACCGCTGATGAAACTTGGCTGCATCAATTTGATCCTGAGAGCAAACAGTAAAGCTCAGTGTGGAAATCTCCTTCATCACCACCACCCCTAAAAGCAAAAATGGTTGCTTCTGCTGGGAAAGTTAAAGTGATCTCATTCTTTGATATTCATGGAATGGTTTGTCAGCATGTTGTACCTTCACACTCATCAGTAACTGGGCAATACTACAGGAACTCCTGAAAACATTGCAAATCCATATCAGGCGCAAAATACCATATTTACGTGAAGCAGGCTGGATGCTGCACCACAATAATACGCGGATGCATATTGCCAAATTTGTTGCTGAATATCTTGCAAAAATAGTCGTGAAGTGCATCCCTCACCCACCCTATAGTCCGGATTTAGCCCCGAGTGACTCTTTTCTATTCCCTAACTTGAAGAAACGCTTTCGTGGGAGGCATTATCCAACATCACAAGCAGTGGTGAAGGCTGTGGAGGCGATTTTGGAGGATCTCTCAAATAATGCTTTCCAGCATGTATTGGAAGACTGGCAGAAACGCTGGGACAAGTGCATCGGCTTCAGGGAAGACTATTTTGAGAAGGGCCATAAAAATTATGAGGACGAGTAAAGGTACGTTGTACAAAAATTGTGATCATTGATTAATGAACAGCCCTCGTAGTTATACAGTCAAACATTATTTAAAAGAAGTCACATGTGAAAACCCTACAACGCAGTGAATGTGTGAAAACTTATTTCTGTTTTTAAAGTAGGCTAATAAAGATTAACTGTGGATATTTTTAGTTGAGCTGGGATAACTCCAACCTTTGTTTAAGTTTGGAGTGTTAAGAGCATAAAGAAAGGAGATCTGCTGGGCAACATTGCAGCACCCACGTGGAGAAACATATGACCGCGTATCTTCTTTTAAAAATTAGACTGCATGAGCACATGTTTAGAAAGTATACAGTAAAATATCTGTAAAAGCCCGCCTCGGTAGCGTGGTGGTAGAATGTGTGCCTCAGGTTCAAGAGGTCCCGAGTTCTAATCTCGGCCAGGGCGAGTTACCTGAATAAGGTTTTTTCCGATGCTCTCCCATAACCTAAACGGCGAATGTCGGGTAACTCTAAGGTCCATGGACCCCAGGTTCATTTGATCATCATTTCACCCATTCCATTCATCGTCCTATATGACTTAACGTTGGAGGACGTAAATTACAAAAAAACTGTAAAACTCTATCCTCTATTTTTTAAATGAGTAACTTATAAATAATGTTACCTAACTTAGAAATATATGCATTCAAAATTCTGATTGTCATATCATTAACATTTTCCTAAATCAGACAGAGATGGCACTCGGATTCTGAAATCACAACAAATAAGCTTTAGAGATTTATGTATTTTTAATTTTATTTTTAAGTCTATTCGTTTAAGTTTTTGAGGTGGTAAATGTCACAAACTGACAACACTGCAATGTTTGTGTTTCAGCGCTTACGTAAGTGCTCTACATCATTTACTGATTGGCGAACAGAGTTGGTCTGATTTGCTGATGATTTATTCATTTCGCAGCACAGAATAATAGGCATGGCGAATTAGTCTCATAAAAGGAAACGTGATTTAACCACGAATCGGAAATTCTGCATTTATTATTTAGTTAAATGTTTGTATCGCACACCTGGGTTTTCCCTACAGAATCAGCTTCTAAAAGCAAATTACCCCACATCTCTGGAATTATAAAAAAATACATTATTCAATAACCAAGCTTATTCACAGCCATGTTCCTATGACAACCCCGTCGAGATTGTCCATTTCAATGCAGGTCACCGGCGCTGAATTCAATGTTTCGGAAATGCTACGCACGTTGCTCAACACTCCAACACACAATGCGCAAGGAAAACGTTATTTCACCAGTAGAGGCAAAATGCTGTTCCGGAAAGGTTGCCCTTATTCTTTGGAACATGGCATTTATATTTGTTGTTTCGTTTCACCATTTGGGCCTGAAATTTGGATGCGTGATGGCAGGGTTGCATACCTAGATGTGGAACGTCATAGCGAATTCAGTCGCTGTCGGCTCCGCGGGAGTGCCAAATAAAATTGTATTATTTCCCCACGGACAGGGGACTTTGTGGACACGTTCTTATTCTTCCACACATCCATGCATCCCAAATATTTCTTCTCCTTCTTCCCTGGTTTTATACGTGACCAGGTTCTGTTCCTTTATTGTTCTGTTCTTTACGAGACCCCGGAAGTTCGAAGTGCCCCCAGACCAATAAAGCAAATTAAGTAAATTTTGGAACTCTACAAAGCGAATAAGAAAACCGATAACTGGTTCGTTGGAGTGCTTTCAAAATAAAAATAAGTTTCAGATTATATTTTACAGCTTACCTTATTGAAATCACAGCTCTTCGCTCAGGGTACTGCTCATCAAATCCTCCATTAAATGTCCTTGTAATCATCTGTCTCGGCGTACCGTTACAAGTTGTGGTACTTATCTATATTAAATTTGAATAAACGCCTTTAAACTCAGTTGCCCGCCTCGGTAGCGTAGATGGTAGCGTGTCTGCCTCACGTTCAAGAGTTCCCGAGTTCGAAACTCGGTCAGGGTGAGTTACCTGGATATGGTATTTCCGAGGTTTTCCCTTACCCTTCAATACGAATGTCGGATAACGGTAAGCTCCATGGGCCCTGGACACATTTGAGAATCAGTTCACCCAGTTCATTCACCGTCCGATATGACTTAACGTTGGAGGGCGTTAATTACAAAGAAAAAGTCGGCTGCTCTAAATGTAATGTTTCTATCCACTCTCGGGCACCAAGCCAGGTTAAAAGAAGATTAGAAATCGACGTTTCGGGAGTGTGCATATCTCCCATCATCAGGATAATTATTAAATATTATAACCATAAATGAAACACTGATATAACACAAATATATACAAAGACAAAGCACTATCAAAATTCGCATTACTGAACAAAAGACTGCAGTAAATTAAATACCAGGTCAGGAGATGGCGTGAGTATAGAAAATTGTGCCAAAGAAACATAACTACTTAACTTGATTATCAAGCTGCATTTATCTTTGCTTCTTAAATCGAAGGATTTCCATTTTAAGGCCGGTTTCCTAGAGGAGCTGAACTGAAATCCAGCATCACGATTAAGCGTGATACTTTCAGGGAAAATGGCCAAAGCCTCCTAAATTATCCACCCCCAGTAATATTTGCATATTGCCAAGATCGTCGTCTTCCGAAAATTGGCTTCCCCAGGGGCCTACTTCGGTAGGTACGGGTTTGGCGCACCCGTGGTCCCGAGCCAACAGCCTCCCTCGTGTGGGCTCCTTTTCGTGGTTGAGGGAGACGGTCAACAGGCCCACCCACGTTTAGGCCGTGCGTGGTGACCCGTGGAGAAGGTTTTTAGATTCTTGTCTAGTTTAGAGTTTAGGATTTAGTGAACGAAATTTTTAGTAGGTTTTGATTGATGATTTTTATGTACGTGTATTTTTAATAGGTTTTGTTACACTTGTATAGTTTTTAGAACGTTCTATATCTGGCTTTTGCCATGACTAGTTTTTTAAGGGGCGCTGGCGACTACCGTAGTTGAGCGCCCTTAGATATATCATCATCCGAAAATTGGCTCTATGGTCGTTATCAAAGCAATGCTCTGCCAGCCTAGACTTCTCAGGTTGCTGAGAATGCTCCCTTCATGTTCGTTTACTCTGGTAGAAGTGGTCCTTCCGGTTTGTCATAAATACGGTGTCCCACATTCACATGGAAACTGGTACACTCCCGGGAATTGGAAGTCCATTTTTGTCTTTCACTGGTTTAATTTTCGGAGGTGGCTTGTGGATGGTCCTGATGTATTTGGCGAGAATTCTGCTGATTCTGCCGGATAGGTTGCGGGTAAGCGAGATGCAGGCTGTAGCAGTAGGCTTATCTGACGCTTGCTATATTACAGGTTGGCCTTTCCAATTTTCGGGAGACGACCATACTTGGCATTCATATATATCTCGCACCTCTACTTGCTTTCACTATGTAGTGAAAAATTTGATCAAATCTAACATCAATAACTGGAGAAACAGTACATTTCTTTGGAGGATGTACAACACCTTCTGACTCAGTGGATAACGGACCATGTTTCCTCTTCACAACCTTCCCACTCTGAAGTAATACACTGGCTGTTCCCAGTCGAAAAGGAAGAAAAAGCATTGCATTTTTTCTGTGTTGGCATTGTCGCTAATAAAGGAGTCAACCTATGAGAACACATACGTCAGTAAGATGAACAATAATTTGGAGATAATATGTTTTTGCCCTCAGATTTTTTCTGTACAGTGCAACAAGCAGTCAAATGTTGATTATCTTGCATGACCTGATCTCTTTCAATGCTATTTTCAATCTCCTCATCTCAAAATTCCCAAAACACCTTGTCATCAGACAGCTCTCCATTTTTGAGGTACTCTAGAACTTCCTGTTCTGATTATTTAGACATCTGAAAGCAAAAAAGGTAAGAAATTGGCATGTAGATGTTGCACCAGTGCTTCTTCCCACGGGAGCCATATGGACCAACCACTTTTTTAGCTCATAGCACAACAACCCTTATCATTTTATTATTGCAAGACATTTATTATCTCTGGTACACCTATTGTATCAGTATATTCCTTTAAATGTATTAGATACCTCAAAATTATTGCAAATCTCAAGAGCAAAACAGTTGACAGCTATGCATTACACTTCCAAGTGAATATGAAGCTACCGGAAGCCTTATACTCGCATGCTCTGGTTGATGGTGTCATCTGTCTTGAAGGGAAACACTCAGAAACCCAGTGGTTGCCATGTGGAACCACTGGGATTAAGCGAATATTATCTAAATGTTAAATAAAATTTGGAGGTCCATTTGAACCCTCTCGGCTGTAAAGGGTTGGATGCTATTCTTCTATTCCTTGGTACAGATTTTTGCCGGATTTTCAAATTCCTCATTATCTTCATCATGAAAGTTATAATGCATTTCAATGTTCGAGTTATAGCACCAACATTTGCTGCAAACGTTAGTTAGGGTAAAAGTAAAGTGGTGGTATTAAGGTTTACTTCACTATTGTTTGATTTTTTGTTTATTCCTCTTCGGACTCCAGAAAGAACAGCTACATCCGATGTGAGAGGAATAATCCATAACAAATAAAAAATGTAAAAAAAAAAGTTAAGCGTCCATATGTATTTCGGATAAATTCTATGTCTGTTTCAACCAAACAGAACCCCCTCCCCAATAATCTACTTTGCACGTTAGTATATCGACATATTCCCCCAACCAATCCCGTGGTTTTACGAAACACTGCATGTTAACATGGAAGTGTTATCTGCTTGGTTGCAGCACATTTTGTAAACATAAGTAATCCGAGAGGGATTCTGATGCATGAATCATTCAATGAGAAGGGGAACCGAATGCTCAGTCCATGTGATCGGAAGCAGGAAATGCAGTTTTACCATACATGACAAAACAATTAATGCTACATATTCGAGAGTAAACTGAAATTACTCCAGTTTAACAGTCGATATAGTAGCATAACATTTTAAAAATGTTAGTATTTATTCATAATAAGCGTCAGGATTAATTAAAACTGTGCATAAACATTAATGGCACCATTAATTATTGCTTAAAATATGTATCCCATAATAATGTTAGGAAATCAGTAATAGATGCAGTTCTATTTAGGCAAATTATACTTCCAACATTTGGAACAAGAAAAGTAAATTTTAAAACTTTATTTATACATTATGAATCTTTACCATCTTTATATAACTAAAGTAAATAATATACTTTATACTACAAAGATATCAAAACAACCTCCTAAAAATAAAGATCACCATTTTATATATGTATATCCACTCCTGGAAATTGAAATAAGAACACCGTGAATTCATTGTCCCAGGAAGGGGAAACTTTATTGACACATTCCTGGGGTCAGATACATCACATGATCACACTGACAGAACCATTGGTACATAGACACAGACAACAGAGCATGAACAATGTCGGCACTTGTACCGTGTATACCCACCTTTCGCAGCAATGCAGGCTGCTATTCTCCCATGGAGACGATCGTAGAGATGCTGGATGTAATCCTGTGGAACGGCTTGCCATGCCATTTCCAGCTGGCGCCACAGTTGGAACAGCGTTCGTGCTGGACGTGCAGACCGCGTGAGACGACGTTTCATCCAGTCCCAAACATGCTCACTGGCGGACAGATCCGGAGATCTTGCTGGCCAGGGTAGTTGACTTACACCCTCTAGAGCACGTTGGGTGGCACGGGATACATGCGGACGTGCATTGTCCTGTTGGAACAGCAAGCTCCCTTGCCGGTCTAGGAATGGAAGAACAATGGGTTTCATGACGGTTTGGATGTACGGTGCACTATTCAGTGTCCCCTCGACGATCACCAGAGGTGTACGCCCAGTGTAGGAGATCGCTCCGCACACCATGATGCCGGGTGTTGGCCCTGTGTGCCTCGGTCGTATGAGGTCCTGATTGTGGCGCTCATCTGCACGGCGCCAAACACGCATACGACCATCATTGGAACCAAGGCAGAAGTGACTCTCATCGCTGAAGACGACACGTCTCCATTCGTCCCTCCATTCACGCCTGTCGCGACACCACTGGAGGCGGGCTGCACGATGTTGGGGCGTGAGCGGAAGACGGCCTAACGGTGCGCGGGACCGTAGACCAGCTTCATGGAGACGGTTGCGAATGGTCCTCGCTGATACCGCAGGAGGAACAGTATCCCTAATTTGTTGGGAAGTGGCAGTGCGATCCCCTACGGCACTGCATAGGATCCGACGGTCTTGGCGTGCATCCGTGCGACGCTGCGGTCCGGTTGCAGGTCGACGGGCACGTGAACCTTCCGCCGACCGCTGGAGACAACATCGATGTACTGTGGAGACCTCACGCTCCACGTGTTGAGCAATCGGCGGTATGTCCACCTGGCCTCCCATATGCCCACTATACGCCCTCGCTCAAAGTCCGTCAACTGCCCATACGGTTCACGTCCACGCTGTCGCGGCATGCTACCAGTGTTAAAGACTGTGATGGAGCTCCGTAATCCACGGCAAACTGGCTGACACTGACGGCGGCGGTGTCCAAACGCTGCGCAGCTAGCGCCGTGGTTCCTGGTGTGTCCGCTGTGCCGTGCGTGTGATCATTAATTGTACAGCACTCTCGCAGTGTCCGGAGCAAGTATGGTGGGTCTGACACACCGGCGTCAATGAGTTCTTATTTCCATTTGCAGGAGTGTATATATTTTAATAATTTAGACTAATTACAACTGAGCATATGCTCATCTAGTAATATTCATTTGATATAAAATTCACTGTTAATGGATGGTCCTCCAGTGAGGACTCCCATATCATTACACACACTATTTCTTGTGGTCCTTTGACAAGTCAAATGTTTTAATTCTTTTCAATCGTCTCACTTGACACTCACTTAACACTTTCACCATTTCAGGATTTAGTGTTTTTGCACCCTTTTCAAATGTTTGCTGGCTGCCTTTCTAAGTTCTTCAGCTACCGCGTTCATTTTAAAATCCCTGTGTAGGTTAACATTTCGTACAAACTATGGTGCATTAACTGCTGCTCTTAGAACACCATTTTGTATGAGTTAAAGTAAATTGTGACTTTGTGGGTTCGTGAAATTAAAAGTCCAGTTGCACAAGCTCAAAATGTTCTTTATTTCCACCGAATTACAGTTAGAACACTTGCCGATTATATAGAATTACGTAGCGCACACAATTACAATCCACCAGTTTGTCTCTCACAGGTCCACTCCATACTCACAATTACGTATAACTCCTCCGATACACGTACGCAGTCTTCCAGTCCGTTCACTAGCGCTGCTTTCTTCACGGCTGCTCGCCAAGTACTGAACTCTGCTCCAGCCCGGCCCGTCGCTTATATAAGAGCAACTGACCAATCTATAATGTTCTGGATTAGATGAAATATCCTGATTGTTCCAGATGTCAGTGGGAGGGTAAAGAGATGGCTAGTGCCTAGTGACACTTTCCTAACCATCCACTATGTTAGCGCTGCAAGATAAATGGGTAGGCGTTGCCTAAATTCCTCCTGTCCCCTACCCAGCTCCAGTTGATCGTGCCTTCCGATAATGGGGTGACAATATGCATCATAAGCTGATCTGTCATTAATATAAATGTTAATGTATTTAATAAGTTAATGTCTATATTATAAATAATGAACTATTTCAATTTATGTTCACCACTAAGAATTCTCTATAGTATGATGGTTTCAATAACGGTATTGTAACTAAACTAATAGAATCAGGACATCTAAATAAAAGATGAATGACTTTCACCGAGCGGGATGGCTCAGGCTATTTCGTATTTGGCGCGCAATCGGGAGACACAGGTTCGATTCCCGTGGCCGACCTACCTGCCCATTTGCTTTTTAGGGGATTTTCCCGGTTCGCTAGGCAAGTGCTGGTTAGGTTAGTTACATCCCCCGAATTGCCTGTACCTCCATTTCATCTCCATTATCATTTCACGTCATCTCTCATCTGGTGGTCTCTTTCAGGGCAGAAGTGTCAGCGGGTGCCTCGGCGGTGCATGGCAGGATGATTAGCTCTGATGTAAACTACTTCCTCCTTCGTTAGCCGGTATCAGCTCCTCTATTGGGACCATTTCGGGACCACCAGTTAGGTACCTATGGGGCTCGGATTCGCCTGCCTGGGAGCTTTAGGGCTCAGCTGCTGGGCTCCTTGCCGTCCCGCAGTAGGGGAGCGTGTCCGTAGTCCTGGACCCCAAATATAATTTCAACAAAAGCTTGGGAACATTATATAACCTCCAGGTAATCTACACCAATAGAACTGGCCACACCTGCATCAACTCAACAAATAAGACGATCAACTAGAATCCAAAGACGAGAGATGGAAGGCAATTTGAACATAGGAATGGATCCAATTGATGAAGCAACACCAGTAGAAATGTGTAGTGTTTAACGCCCGCTTTTACTACATACGGCACCGCAGGCGGTGACACTGATGATGCATGAGATAAAGATGGAGCACCGGTGGAATGAGATGGCGGGGGAAACCGGAGGTCCCGGAGAAAACCCGCCCAGCGCCGAGTTTTCCATCACAAATCTCACTTTGCAGTCGCCTGGGATCGAATCCGGACCGCCTTGGTGAGAGCCAAGTGGTCTAACCACTGAGCCACGGCGCGGCCACACCAGTAGAAAAAGAGCAAAAAGGAGATTTTGGAAATTGAAATATACCTATAAATCGGGAAGAGAGGAGATAACCATCCAAGAAGGAGGTACAGATATAAATCGCACTGACTTGACAGCGATAGAAATTTGCGATTTATCATATATTCGAAGATAAGAAGAAAACGTTTAGAATAGTTTAGTTGGTTAGCTGACTGCAAAGTTTAGCAGTCATTTAGACTATTATATCTGCACATAATTAAATGTAGTCTTATAATTAATAAATTTATAAAGATGAATAGGAAATAGTTAAAATGTTTCGATATAGACTGTATGCATCGGAACATAAGAGTTGTTCTTTTGTCCGTAGTCCTGACACGTTTGGGGAAGTCTCTATCCAAGTAAACTGTAGGGACCCTGCCCTCTGTACTGTCCTGGCTCATTGGGTCGGCCACCCTCTGTCTCCTTCTCTTGGGGGCATAGGAAAAGTAGACCCAGCATGGTGGCCTACGTACCGAATAACCTCCGTAATGAAATCAAAATCTTAATCCTAATCATTGATTTTCAGTGAAATAGAAGTAGCAGTGTCAGACATAGAGTGACGTGGTTATGTTTCCGAGGACATTAGATGCAAAATAATATATAATTGTGCTGCAGCTAAATGAAAAAAACTCATTAGTAGATAACACAAGCAGATTAAATAGAACTTAAAAGTGTTGTTCAACATTTCAATCACGGAAATCAATAATTTAAATACGTTAAATTTAGTACGGTATGCAACCCTTGTGATAAGAGAGACACTTCACCCGTCACCTGAAGCAAGTTTCTTGAAAGAATACATTACAAAGAATACATGATACCACCTATAACTCGTTACCCGCGATGATCATACCGCAATGTGTTCACATCCAATACGAGATTGACTATGTTTTGCTAGAAATCTCTCCTCAGTAAGAAACGAAACAAATTCACACCAGTGAAGTAGGTTTTGAAAATTTTTGGTAGTAAAACATGAAAGAAGTAAAGGAACCAGGAAAAGTTAGTGGAAATCGTGTCCCAGTTTAGTTGTTAAGCATAATGCTTAATTTTTGGTCGTCTTCGAAGGTTATGCAAAGTACTTTACTGTATGTACTTTAAGATATTCACTAATGATTTGCAATGGTTAGATTTCTCATTTGTTATATACTGATTAAAATAAAATAATTCTTTAAACAGCCTTCATAATCCTTAGAGGTAAGTTGGCATATTCATAGTAGAGACAAGCCATTGTCCTTCACGTAATAATCTTATGCAGCTATAGTATACTACGTAAGTGATAAGTGGGCTGATCTTATCTCATATTTCACACATCAATTGTTTATTTCCTAATGCAATACGAGGAAGCTTTTGATGCAATTCACGCACACCTTGTTGCCGTGGAGACATTTGTTATTTGGTCAAGCCTTTGAAATCCAGAAATGATTGGTTTAAAAGTAGATATTAGAAAATAATTTTAATAAAACATACCGCAAAATAGTCTTTTTGTTTCAAAGGAACTGTCGATTAATATTAATAAAAATGCTATAAATTAGTAGGAACGCAAATTATGGAAATTAATTGTTCTTTCACACTAGCCGTGTGTAGGACGCACACAGACTGAAAAATTCAGTGCCATAGCCGGGATTTGAACCACGGATCTTCTGGTTTCCGTCCAGCCGCTCTAACCATTTGATCTACTATGGCCAACGTGCCGAAATGATATTAAATTCTACAACTGACTCGTGTTTCTCCCGGTAAACCACTAGGAGTTCTCATAAACACATGAGACCACTACCTTAATGGCGACTTACTATGCTGTAAGTACTTTAAGGCCCGGGCTTTATAGTTCGGACCACTATTAGCTAAAATTAATGGAAATTAATTGTTCTTTCACACTAGTCGTGTGTAGGACGCACTATGAAAGGGTAGAGCCAGACTGAAAAATTCAATGCCATAGCCGGGATTTGAACCACGGATCTTCTGGATTCCGTCCAGGAATGCAAATAACTACAGTCATGTTAACGCCAACAAAAGAGTGTAATCCGCTTAATTTTAAGCAAAGTCAAATTACAGAAGGCAGATGACATGAAACTGCTTTCTCTTGAATTGGGAAGGATGTGATATTATTTATGGTTAATTGCCCCTTCCATGAAATATGCTATAATCTATGAAACTGGGTCCCAATTTGAGGAAGCGTTAGACCATTGCTGTCATACAAAAAGCAGACTATTTGAAGAACAATGTGGGCGAGCGAAAATGTAATCTGGCATTCATTTGATTTTTAAATACTCAAATGAAGTTTTTAGCATAATGCAACTATACAAGTTCGAATGTTAGCTTCAGCAGAAAACAGTCGCCATTTATTCAGGTATTTAAATCATTTTACATTTTAGCGGCTACAATTTCATTTGAAATGCATATATTCCGGCGCAAGTCCGTTCTAATTCATTGTGTTACTGAATCGTTTTGCATTACAAATGCCCATTATTCACAAAGTAGAGAGATGAAACTTCCACAAGGCGATCACCTAGGTAACGTAACAATGCTGTGATAAATGACTGCACTTCTTTCAAAAACCGAAGCGAAAATAGATATGGGGACAGTTGATATAATAGTATTTTGGTGCTTGAACAGTTTATAAGCACCTTGGAATTGTATAGTCTCTGTGTAGGGATAAACAGAATGTTTCGAAATAACACCAAACGAGTATATAGAAGTATTTACTCGGCTTCTGTGTGACACATATAGATAGCCTTTATAGCCAAAAGATCTGCATAGTAAAACGCTCCAGAGTGGGTGTGGATTAGGCAATTACAGAAACAACGCCTCGTGCCTCACACTATCGAAGTTCTCAGGTAGGTGACATACCTACGGCCTGGTTCAGGGCATACTCCACGGTAGCTTGCTACTATTAAGAATTTCTTTGGTTTATGAAACCACAATAAAGAAGCTATTCTTTAGTTATCTGTTTGTGGCTGTTTAACGTGTTCCATCATTTTGTTATAACAGTCAATGACGGCAAATAACCTGGTGGACATATTATCACAGACTGTATTAATTTACTCTGTTGACTCAAGTAGTCGGTGACGTCACTCCCTCCCCACCTTTATGACTAGATGAATAATCTTTAAGCGAGATACCCTCTCTCTAGAATTGCCCACTGATGGGTTAGGATGGTTTTGTAGGCAGCTCCGCTTCTGGGCAGGTAAACGTCCATTATAACCGCTGTTGTAAATCTGTTTGCTCTATTAAATATTCTCTTTAAGTGAATTCCACTTTTAATTAGCTTTACCCTACATTTTTACAAATGAACCATTATAGAAAAGATCCCATCCTCTCGCTAAAGCATGTAGTTCTGTTCTGAGTGTTTGCTCCCAAGTGTTCGACCTGACCACGTGTTTCTTAATTATTCACAAAGTAAGAACAGGTCGTCACAATATGCAACTTAAATCTTTTAAAAGGAAGTTAATGTACCTGAGATTGAGGATGGAAGCATTGAATGAATAAAAGAACAGAGAACAACATCAAAGCATTGTAGATAAAGTTAACCAAAACTAAATGTCTAAAGCAATGAGACAAGCATTTTATTTCACTGTATTTAATAATACTAAATAAAGCATTTATAACTTAAAAGCAAGCTGCTGATTCTGTAGAACTGGTGGAAAGCATTGTACAGTTCAGATCATAGCAAAATTAGCAACCTTTGAACTGTCGGAGTCACTATCGACGTTTTCACAAGTAACTGCCCTTTGCCCCGTTAACTGAAAGCGAGTTTAGGGTCACTGATAAAGGGAAAGGAGCGATTTTTTTGTTTACGTGGCCAGTGCGTCCCAATAACAACTTTTGAAGTTCACACACCAGTGATTCCTGCGCCGCCTAATCACAAAATAACGTACGAAGGCTGTATAATAAAGAATGATCACCTTTTTTTCTTTCTTTAGACAACGTACCTCTACTCATGCTCATAATTTTGATGGTCCTTCTCAAAATAGTCTCCCCTGAATGCTATGCACTTGTCCCAACGTTTCTGCCAGTCTTCAATGACATGCTGGAAAACATTTTTGAGAGATCCTTCAAAATCGCCTCCGCAGCCTTCACCGCTGCCTCTGATGATGGACAATGTCTCCCTCGAAGGCGTTTCTTCAAGTTAGGGAATAGCAAAAAGTCACATGTGGCTAAATCCGGACTATAGGGAGGGTGGGGGATGCACTTCAGGTTGAGTTTTGCCCCTGATATGGACTTGCAATGCTTTTAGGACATCCCTGTAGTATTGTCCAGTTACTGATGTATGTGCAGGTACAACATGCTGATAAACCATTCCATGAATATCAAAGAATGAGATGAACATAACATTCCCAGCAGAAGCAAACACTTTTGCTTTTTGGGGTGTTGGTGATGAAGGAGATTCCCACACAGAGCTTTGCTGTTTGCTCTCAAGATCAAAATGATGTAGCCAAGTTTCATCAGCAGTGATTACGTTTGAGACAGACCCCGGATCTTCCTCTAACATCAGCTTTAACTGCATATTACCTCCATTGTTGCGGTAGACGATACTGAACTTCTCTGAACTTGCCTGGTTCTCACAGGCGGGAACCAGAAGTACCAACAATGAAACTAATACGGCATGTTTGTTTCGCATTAAGCTAACAGAATATAATAAGACTAAATTTTAGTGCGAAAAATTATGACTGTAAAAAATTATGATCATTCTTTATTGAACAACCCGTGTAATATTTAATGGTGCATGAAACTATACCTAAGAGTACTTCTAAGCTGCGCCACCGAAATTCGGACTAGCTAAGCTATAAATTATGAAACGGGTATAATCGTTTGGTGTCCTTTTCTATCAAACTGTGTAAAATGACACTATCCTTGAGAAATAATTTTGAAATCGATTGAAAATTGGAGAATCGGCTATGGCCCTGTTAATGTAAGAGAATTCGTGTTGTACGACAAAGAATAATGCCACCCCGTATTAAGATTAACTTTTAATAAAATATTTGACAAATTGCTCATTATTATCGGTTATCAGATCCACCAACCTGTGTCAGAATTCGGTTCGATATCTACTTTGAAAGATTCAATGATTTATCTTCTTTAAACTTTAAACATTTACATACCATACACTTCCATTTAGAGGTTTTAGGATAGCCAATGTTTTCTTCCCCCTCTTTTTTTAACTTTCTGTTGCATAAAAAATGGTGAGCTCTGTTATATATTATTGACTTTAACAAATTGTCATCATTATTCTCTAACGTTTTCTTCTCTCTGGTTTATTGTAATCGTTTTCATTTTTATTTCCCCCAATAACGTCCTGCATTACTGATATACTCATCTCATTTTGAATTAAACTCTTCCTAGCTTTTAGCTCTCCATTTCTTAGTATTAAATTGTATTTTCCGTTTCCATTACCATTATTGCACTATAGAGCATAATGCCAATCATAACGCAATCTACTGCATTTAGTGAATCTCTTCTAAACTTATCCATTTCTTACGCCACATAAACACATTTCATCTGTTCTCTCTCAGTTTATCCTCCCACCCACTCACCCACCGACCCATTCATCCACCCACCCACTCACCCACCGACCCATCCATCAATCCATCCATCCACCCACCGACAGACCTATCCATCCACCCACCGACAGACCTATCCATCCACCCTCCCACTCACCCACACATCCACCCACCGACCCGCCCATCCGCCCATCCATCCGTCCGTCCGTCCCTTCCTCCCTCCCGCCCTCCATCCATCCATCCATCCCTCCCTCCCTCCATCCATCCATCCATCCATCCATCCATCCACCCACTCACCCGTCCGTCCGTCCGTCCGTCCGTCTGTCCGTCCATCCATCCATCCCTCCCTCCGTCCGTCCGTCCGTCCATCCATCCATCCACCCCTCCGTCCGTCCGTCCGTCCATCCATCATCTATTTATATATCTATGTACTTATTTATCTATTTATGTATCTATCTATTTATCTATTTGTATAACCATACATTTATTTGTGGCAAAGCTGTAACCATTTGCCCATCTTTTCCATTCAGCCACATGCTAATATACCAGTAAAAGGTTGTGAACAAAATTATACACAAGAAAATCATACGCAATGAAACTTGAAGCAGAAATATAAAATAATAACACACGTAATTAAATAAAATATTCAGAAACTAAGCATAAAGTGGTAAATATATATTAAATACACAAATATATACAGTGAGAATCAATATATATCACACACAAATAGCTCAATCAGGCTACAATGAAGGATATTCTACTGTATTCTGGAACTACTTCTTCTTAATGCTCGGTAAAGGTGTATTACTGTGAAGATATGACAATATACTGTCGCCGTAAGAGTATAGGAGTAGGGGAAGGGAACAGAGAAAGGTTCACGAATGAAAACTAGTATGGACAGCACTATATGATATACACTGAATAAGCAAGCATGGAAAATGCCAAATTTTATTTTGTGTTAAGAAACCTGTGATTTCAGGAATGTAAGCCAGAACATTAAATATATTATAATTAGTGTATCAGCTAAATATGTAGAGCCTCTCAATAACATTGGTAAAGTATCAGTATTAATGTTTGCTCACGCAGAATATTTTATTTCAGGAACCAAATTTTAGTAGCATTACCAAAACATAGAAGTGCATTTTTGTTACTGTTGAGGATGCATATGGAAGCACATATTCCTTGAAATGTATCAAGTCACCTATTTTAACTTTCAGGTGAAAATGTGGACTGAAATCTATGCAAAATAGTGCCCATCCTTGTTACAAATATCCTTTCTTTTGTTTTTCCCTTTCCTTCAAAAGTTCGGTTTATGTTCCATCCGTAGAAGTCAGGGAGTAGGTTCGTGTACAATTTAAGAAGGATATTTGTTGCGAGAGACCTACATGAATATTGCCAAGCACATTGTGAGTAGATTCCGGTAATAAAGGCTTAACACTCATGTCCTCAGGTTGTAAAGAGAACAAATGAATACTGCATGTAGGTGAATATATTTCTAAGGTGTTTCAACTTAGTAAGAGGATTTTTCTTTCTTTGATTTCCCAAACGTTTGCAAGATACGTGAATATGAGGTTATTAAATATCTAGATTTATAAGCTAACTTCTTTTTACTCGCAGCCAAAATTCCGATAGCACCTCACTGTTCCTTAGTTGTCGAATTTTGCAATGTGAACGCCACGATATCCTCACATGAACTGCAGCGTCAATTGGACGGAACTCACAACTGCATGCTTCTATTCTGGGTTATGTGCAGGCGCCCGGGCCAGACCGGGCACTAAATTCGCGTCACTATATGTCTCACTTCGTTATTCCAAAGCGGCGTATGCAAGTTTCAGCCGGTTTGGTTGTTAAGACGTTTCGTACCTTTTTATTTTGTCACCATCGTAGTTGCTATTTAATTGTAAATACCGATATATTTGATCCCACTTAAGTACTTCAAAACTCCAGATAGTGTGATGGAAGTGTCTTACAATTTACAGACAGCTCATTTAAGGACATATAGATGATATTTATGGGTATAACAAAACATATGGATTCTGGAGCAAGAAATGTCTTCTGTGAGAAGTAAATGAAAGTTGGAAGTCCATCACAGATTGAATAAAAACCACAGAATTAAGGGTTACTAGTTACTGCATTCAGTTCACAACCGCTAGAAAAGCTTTAGAGTTCATTAAGCCACGCCCTAAATGTCCCCTTACCCAGAATTAAAATAATCTCTATCATTACATCTTCCCGACATGCGGCGGTACAACCGTCATTACTTCCCCAGGCATTAATAAACATTAGCACGTCAGCTTGTGTTCTAATGAGCTAAAATTATCCATCCGTGGGGACTTTATTCTCTCTGCCGTATTTTTTATTATTATTTTAACTACCGTCTTTTGAATCTGCCCTAGAACTGAATACCAAAATGTTTATAGAAACTGCGATTTAAATAATTTACAGACCAGAATTCTGTATAGCAATGGTTTTATTCTCTCTGATTTTTTCAGCCCTGCTGAGTTTAAATCCACGACATAATGTGTATTTAGGTTTTATCCTAAAATACTTTTTCATCAAATCCCTGTACCATCACCTTCCTTTCCGAATCTTCCGTTTTTGTGATTTATATGAATTGCTAAATCCACCTGTGCTGTCTTTCACAAAGGATTATTGTTTGCTAAGTACTGAATTCAGAATATGGATAAGATCTTTGTACGACGTCTATTAGTTGTCAAATTGATCAGGACCGAATTTGGTGTCACCTTCCGTTGTTATCCTCCATTCAGTTACTATGTATCAGCAGTTCGCCAAGTTAAATTTTAAGGAGCACTGGCGAATTAGCACGTGACTTCCCATTTCATTTAATACGTATTTAGATCAGCGATTTGCATAAGAATGGCCCTAATGGAATAGGAAATTTGTAGTTATCAGAGCAAACTTCAACCAAATAGTTTAACAGTATAATTCATAGGTGTAATACAAGTGAATTGCTTCTATCTGCTCTACTTGACGAAATGGAAAGCACTGATATAGATGTTAATATGACAAGTGACAGAGTGACATTGGCTTTATTATTTTTATTATTCATATTGATATGTTTAAAATTATGACAGTTCTGTTTTAAATTGGTATGAGTTATAGGTGGCTTCGACTAAATAGAGTAGGTCACAAACAGGTGAAGATGAATGTTATGATCCAACCTAAATTAATGGAAAATATGATAAAATAAATAGAAAAATACAATTACGAGAGCTGTTCAATATGGAATAATCACTTTTTTTTTTTATTTGACAACGTACCTTTACTCATCCTCATAATTTTGATGGTCCTTCACAAATTGGTCTCCCCTGAATGCGATGCACTTGTCCCAGCGTTTCTGTCAGTCTTCAAAGACATGCTGGAAACAATTTTTTCAGCGATCCTTCAAAATCACCTCCACAGCCTTCACCACTGCTTCTGAAGATGGATGATACATCTCACGAAATTTAAGTTCCAGCGCCAAACTATAGACCTCAAACCAATGCCAGGAATCATCCAGATATTGGTCAGAGTAATCGGTAACAATTTTGCACATTGAAGGACGTTAAATAATAATATTAATAAACTGGACTTCTTCCCCTTCGTTGTTCACCTAGGGTTTTTTTTTTTTTTTTTTTTTTTTTTTTTTTTTTTTTTTTTTTTTTTTTTTTATACATTTCTTCATAGGCGGATGCTTATATGCTTAATTTGCTTTCAACCGACTTCCCTTACCTACATTAATCTATCGACTACAGGCTCTTCACCTTGGAGTCCTGCTGCGGATATCGGTACGATCCGGCGCGACACCTCCGCGTGACCCTCTCCCGGATTTTCAAGGTCCGAGGGGACGACCCAGACACCGCCGCAACTGCGGTGCTCTTCGCGTTCCAAAGCCTATCTCCCTGCTGGAGGATTCCAGGGAACTCGAACGCTTATGCAGAACAAAAAACTCTGCCCTGGTCTCCCGACGGCGTCTCCGGGTCACTTTGGGTTACCCCGACGGACTAAGTTTCAATAAGAGATATATTAACCCAGTGCTTGTGAGTTACACATTTATAAAGTAAAAAAAAAGTACTGACCGAGAGTTAAATTGTGATACTTATGTGATAGGCTAGTTAAATTGGATTTAAAATCACTCCCCCCTCTCTCTCATTCTCTCCCTCTCCCCCTCCCTTCCCTCCCCTATGTCCTCTCCCTCCCTCTCTCCCTCTCCCCCTCCACTCTCCCTCCCCCTTTCATTCTCCCTCTCTCTCCCTCCCTCTCTATCTCTCTCTACTGCCCGAGAAGGCTGGCAGTCGCCGGGGAACTTGCGTTGCCGGAGCTGGACTATTATGTATTTCAAATACGAAGAGTTCTCACCTGTAGTGAATCAGATGCTTTTGAGTCTTCAGCGTTAATTCCTCGTTATTCCCACTCTTCTTATATTTCCCTCCCTCTCGCACACTTACGAGTGTTCTTGGCGCTAGACTTAAGAAACGCAAACTTAATTTTCCAAAGTTTTATAATAATGCAGTTGTTTCAATCACAATTGCGTATCTCACTGATCCAGCTGATACACTTTTTCATGGAAGAGTAACTGAATAATGCTGGTTTGAACTCTAGAGTAAATAGAAATTGCGAACCATTCATAAACAAAGATATAATGTGACCAGACACGTTCTGACAGACCAGCAGGAAGTGTATTGTTTCCTCTCATCGAATTTAACAAGTACCTTGGCTTATTCAAGGTATACGTTCAAACCAATAATGCCCACCTCGGTAGTGTAGATGGTAGCATGTCTGCCTCACGTTCAAGAGGTCCCGAGTTCAAATCTCGGTCAGGGTGAGTTACCTGGATAAGGTTTTTCCGGGGTTTTCCCTTATCCTGGAAGACGAATGTCGGGTAAATAAAAACTCCATAGACCTCGCGCTCATATGAGCACCATTTCACCCATTCCACTCATCGTCCGATATGACTTAACGTTGGAGGACATAAATTACAAAAAAAAAAATGATATTCATTACAGTGCTTACGTCACGATGCATTGTTTTAATATAATGGTATCTATCTTATTTATTTGCACCAGGAAAACTGTTTGAGCTAAAAATATGGGATTTTTACGGCTATGCTTCCCTATGGATCAGTTTTTGCAAACTCTGAATGATATGAATTTTTGTCTTAGAGCGAATACTATGTATTAAATATTGATTAGTGGCTCTCGCCACACACCACATAGGGGAAATGCAACACGACAACAGCGGAGGACTCCGATTGCTTGCTCACCTAGCAACGCTCAAGGACAAACCTCATCTCATTTGAAATAGAATAAATGCTGGGAATGTTGACCACCTGCACTCAAACATGCAGCATAATTCGTCTAAATATTCTTGTGATTTGATGCACAACGCTTTTCTTAAGTTCCTGTAGTGTACAAGGATGAGCATGACACAGTTTGTCACTTAAAGAGCCCCATAAAGATTCCCATTAGGTAAGGAGAACGAGGGGGCCACAAATCAGCACTAATTTTAGTCGAACATCGCACCATACGTGCAAAAAGGCTTAAGTATTTACGAAATATTCGGAGATATCGAAGTGAAGTTTATATACTTTATATGGATGAAACTTATATAAATACAGCACATACTGTACCACATGCCTGGAGTGAAATACGTCACAGGGACTCTGCAGCGATATTGAAAGTCCGACAGTTGTTTATCATGCCTGCTGGAGGAGAACAGAGTTTAGTTCGAAATGTCTATGTACTATTTAAGATAAAAAAATCGTGGAGATTACTACCATAGTAAGAATTATAACTTAGTTGATAAGAGCTGCAAAACTGGCTTCGAGAATGAAATTTGTTTTTGGACACCTTATACACCGTCCTCCCCTCTCGTAATCTTACGCGTGTGACGCATTGTGACAATAGGTGCACTATCCCCATCACAGTTGCTACTCATCCCTACCGCGCAGGATTCCTGTCAAGGTAAAATAATACAACTGTACATGATGCGAATAAGGATTTCATATTACTTGCTACAATTAACCAAAGTACATCTTCTGCGTGGTCAAACATATTCTCATATTGTTCTAATTTTTAAAATCCTAATACAATCATTTTCTTAGATTTCTCTCGTCTCTACACTCATACGATTTCTTCGCTTTTCGGACATTAGTATTCAGTATATCGTAGTTCACTATATCCAAGCTTCTACTCACATTAATAAATAAATGTAACTGTTCTAAATCTCAGGTTTGCCACCTGCTTTTCTCCTTCACATGCAATGATTAGCACACGCGTCTGCTCGGTTTTCGATCACGACACAAAAGACGCCAACTTACCGTTTCCATTTATTTATTTTTACCCCAATTACCATGGTAACTAAATATTCTAGTCTATATCACTTTTTCCTGTGGCCAAACATAAATTTTCAAACACACAATTTTCCGATTTTCCAAATATAAAATCCTAAAGACAATTTCCTTTTATACGAGGGCTGCTCAGTAAAGAAACATCATAATTTTTTACGATCATAATTTTTCGCACTAAAGTTTAATATTATTATATTCTGTTAGCTTAATGTGAAACAAACACGCCGTAGTAGTGTCATTGTTGGTACTCCTGGTCCCCGCCTGTGAGAACCCGGAAGTTCAGACATGTTCAGTATCGCCTACCGCTACAATGGAGGTAACACGCGAGGAACAATATGCGGCTTTGAAATTCTGCTTTGGACTCAAAAAATCTTCTGTTGAGGCCTATACAATGTTGCAGGAGGCCTATGGAGAGTCTGTTCTTCCCTACAGCAGAGCTCGAAGGTGGTTTAAAATGTTTATAAAAGCGACACAATTTCAAAAGAAGATGGACCCGCTGCTGCAGATACTGTCTTACGGAAGAAAACATCGACGAGAACAACAAGAGAGGATAGATGAATTACCTTAGGATCACTTTCATTGGGTGCCACCCATACGTTGATGACACAAACATTACACACGAGACGTATTTGTGAATTAAAGTTGATGTTAGAGTAAGATCCGGAGTTTCTTTCAAACGTAATCACTGCTGATGAAACTTGGCTACAGCATTTTGATCCTCAGAGCAAACAGCAAAGCTCAGTGTGGAGATCCCCTTCATCACCAAAAATGCAAAATTGGTTACTTCTACTGGGAAAGATATGGTCATCTCATTCCTTGATATTCATGGTACAGTTTATCATCATGTTGTATCTGCACACACATCAGTAAATGGAACACACTGCAGGGATGTCCTGAAAATATTGCTAGTCCATATCAGGCGCAAAAGACCACATTTCCGTGAAGCAGGCTGGATACTGCACCATGATAGTGCGCGGCCGCATATTGCCAAGTTTGTTGCTGAATGTCTTGCAAAAATTAACGTGAGGTACATCCCTCCTCTTCCCTGTAGTCCAGATTTAGCCCCATGTGACTCTTTTCTATTCCTTAACTTGAAGAAACGCCTTTGTGGGAGGCATTATCCATCATTAGAAGCAGTGGTGAAGGCTGCAGAGGCGATTTTGATTTATCTCTCAAAAATGGTGTCCAACATGTGTTCGAAGACTAGCAGAAATGCTGGGACAAGTGGATCGCATTCAGGGGGGCTATTCTCATAAGGACCATCATAATTATGAGGATGAGTAAAGGTACGTTGTTAAAAAAAGTTGTGATTATTGTCTATAAAACAACCCTTGTAGTATTTTTAAAATTGTATTTAAATTAACAAGATGAGCATAGTAACTATGGCAGTGGACATTGACTCTCCAGGGTTGTTTACCAGCAATAATTGCGGGAAAAATATTGAAGCAATTAAGCTATAAGATAATTTCACTTAAGCCTACAGAAATAATATGGCAAAGGTCGGTGCTATAAATGTATACGTTCTGCTTCTGTGTATAGCACAGGTCGATGAAACGATATAGGTCAACGCACTTTTCAGTCAGTATGTCAGGAAGGCGGAATGCCAAACTGACCTACTATTGAGCCCCCCGGATGAATAAGAATACTTGATGGTAGCCCATGATGTAGTGGGCCTCAGCTTGGTTAAATCTGCCGGCTTAATATCTTCTATTCTTCCGTAGAGGTACAAAGATGTATTGGTAGATTATATAATTATGACTATTTCGTATTAGAAAATGCTAAGTAAATGTATATTAACTGTATATTTAATATATTGTAAATCAAATTTGCTTAGATATTGTAAATATGTGTATATTATATAAATGAATGGATGAGTGAATACACAAATAATGTAAATTAAATTAAATGTAAATGAAAATGTTTATTAAACTAAGATAACTTGCTGTTATCTATGTACACAATTCTGTAGAAAGGCTCTTACTGAAAATAATCTATTTAAAAATAGAGCAAATGAGAAACAAGTAAACCTTAAACGAAGAGACATGTTTTGTTTCAAGCAGGAAAACCTGCAGCAGTCGGAGACAAAAGGAATAATAATGGACGCCGATGCATTGGTAAATGGCTTTGCTCCGAGGAACCGCAGAGGTCAAAGCAAAATTTGCCACAGGGTTGTGCTGTGACGTCAGGTTATGAGTCGTACGTTATACCTTAACAGTTTCAAACCCTCCCTTCGGCACAACGTTCATTAACATGTGACAGGAGTAATGCCTGGCGGAGAAGTCGCTTTCCATATGTACTGTGTGTAACTGCCATGGCTCCAGGCTCTGTTAGCTATTGTACTTCTTTGACTACAGTAAGGACGTACACATGAGCAAATCGTGTAGTAAGTATCGATTACAAGCTTATTATCAACATTTTTTGTAATGTTGGACTACTATAAATTACACACTCGTTGCATAGAAATAACTAAATAAGGTTTTTAAAACATAACACTGATAAAATTAAAGAAAAGCAGTGTCATCGAGTTCCCAAATATCCACAACAAACAGGGCTCTTCATTTCAGAATCTGAAGCGATTTTGGAGAAAAACTGCGATGTGAAGAACCAAAGATAGCTGCGGATCTAATTTAGATATCACTATATAAATATTAAAATACTAAAATCCCATACTACATACCATGTGCAAAACGTAATAACAATCTCTTAAAGTCAGGTAGCAGAATTTAGTATTGGCTCCAATTGAACCGACCATTTTGAGTTTTTGGAATTGGACCTAAAAAGACCCTAATTGAAGAGTTTTAGAGTACAGGAAGTAGGTAGATCAAACTCTTTAAGGTTTCTAATGGATACACAAAAAACATAGCAAAAACGTTATAGCTGAAGGCAACAATAAAACGTGTAGTAATGCTACCTTCCTTCATTTATTTTTCAAATAGCCATAGCTTTGTTTACTTTCAATTAGCATGAAGCTTTGTCACAAGTGGAGCTTCAGACTGAAAAATGTCCAATTTCATTTATGATAAAATCGCTAAAGGCACACCAGTCATAACATCACAGATGTTTTAGATTTTTTCTCTTATATACGTTTAATATCTATAATCTCTTTCCTGGTCGAGCGGTTAGACCATTTGACTCCCTAAAGGTGGCCCCGGTTCAACCCCAGGCGCCTGCTAAGCGAAATATGTGGTAGACCGTATGTTTAGACGCGGGTTTTCTCCGGGACTTCCAGTTTTCCAGGCCATCATTCCACTAACTGCTGCATTATCATCTTTACTTTCATTCATTTCACCCTCATTTCGTTCTTCTACTTCCCTCAGTCTCATTCTTGGGACATACCTAGATTTCTCTCTCTGATTCATAGTTGTGGCTCCCTCAGTCGATGCCTAAAATGGCATAAGGGGTAGAGGACCATAAACGAATAGGACTGTGTGCTTTTTTTAAGGGCACTTGGAGGTTATTTTTACCCAGACAAGACTACTTTTTACCAATATTAAAATTTGAATATATAGAAAACTAAACATTATTAGAAATTGAAATTCGGTATGATTACTGTATAAGGATGTGTGCATTGAACTGCTGTATAATATTTAAATTATATTCAAATAGGTCCATGCAAAAGGGGCCTAACTCACACCGTGTGTCCTGAAAAAAAATATTGCAACCTATACCTCAGGTGCACTTTACTTGTAGACATTTAAAGCTACATGCACCAAGTTTTATCCTAAATAACCTAAGATACAGTTTTATAATATCGGCTAACTGAAAATTACATATAGTTCTATGCACATTAAAAATTAATTAGTTTAGATTAGAAAAGATGATATTTTCAAGGACTGAATATTTGTTTTCATCCATTTTATAAATCACATAAATATAAATGTTAGCCGAATGTGTTCAAGGAACATTAACAAATAACGACTACAAATTTTGTGTCAATATCTTTTATAGTTTATGAGAAACATGCACCTAAAGTATTAAAAATCAAGGTTTTGGAAAATCACGATCAAAGTTTAACCACCATTCTCAGGTACTGGGCGTAGCATTACGTCGCCATGTTTAAATTCACGAATTAAAGGACTTTAATACCAGCTGACAAGCTATGTTATATATATATATATATATATATATATATATATATATATATATATATATATATATATATATATATATCATTTTAAAGCTAAAAAATTATATAATTTTAACACTAAAAACAAAAAATGGATTTTTTGGAACCTATCGACCCCCCAGTGTCCTTAAGGGGACCCGGCACTGTGACAAGTCTTGGTCTATTGTACGTTATTGAGGTCCCGGTAATACAGAGGGAGTTTCGACTCCAAGTAGGCTCTCAATGTAAATGTGTAGTGTTTAACGCCCGCTTTTACTATATACGGCACCGCAGGCGGTGACACTGATGATACATGAGATGGAGCACCGTGGAATGAGATGGCGGGGGAAACCGGAGGTCCCGGAGAAAACCCGCCCCAGCGTCATGTTTTCCACCTCAAATCTCACTTTGCGGTTGCCTAGGATCGAAGCCAAGCCTTGGTGAGAGCCAAGCGGTCTAACCACTGAGGCACGGCGCGGCCCTAGGCTCTCAAACTTAACCGTCTGAGCTGTACCTTAAGCACCAACTGGGACATTCCGGGAGGAAGGATGAGGTGAGGGGAGTCAGAGGACGGCTGTTCCAAGGGGCCAATACAGTGCAGAGGACAATTGAAGGTAAGGTCTACTCCCATTAGTCTTGGACCCGTAGGACCAGAACCCGGGTCTCTCGGGTATATTTACCCTAGGATGGTGCCTATTTTAAATACCGCCCCCCCCCCCGCTGCACGTGGCAACGGGACGGAAGTGGATACGCCACTTACGCGCCGGTCCTTAATGAACAAGCTACCAAAAGACCTTGGTAGGGCCGCCGGTGTCTAGCACACCAACTACTAGCTCTGCAGGCTAGCCCCCGGGACTTATGAGGCAACCCTCTACCCCCTCCGGGCGGCCGGTGGCCTGGCCGGAGGTATCCAATTTCCCGTGGGTGACGGAAACACACTGCCCCCTCGAGTCCAACCCAATCCGAACAACTCCCTTATGGGAGGGGCTCAGCATGTTCGGCCCGAGGTTCCTTTAGTAACGTCAGAAGTACCACGAGTGCTAGGGGTCCGCAGCGCCCGCACCTTGGCAGCTGAAAGGGACGAATCCCTCTCCTCCTACCGGGGAGTGCAGAGGACAGGGTGCTGGCATTTTACTTAGATGGAAAAGTTCCACGTAGACCAGAACAATGGAAATCCCCTCTACTTTGGTTCAGAAGCGGTCCCAGGAGGTGGTTCGGAGACTGGCCACCGACTCAGGAAGTACCTTCTTCAGAGCATCTCATCCTTCAGTGTACCGCCGAGACTGCCACCGATAACTCTATACTCTATTCTGAAAGAGACCACCAGATGAGACATGATCCTTTTTTTTTTTTTTTTTTTTTTTTTTTTTGTAATTTACATCTGCCCCAACGTTAAGTTGTATCGGACGGTGAATGAATTGGGTGAAATGGTGCTCACATAATTCCACGGTCCATGGAGCTTAGTTACCCGACATTCGTCTTGAAGGATAAGGGAAAACCCCGGAAAAAACCTTATACAGGTAACCCAGCCTGACCGAGATTCGAACTTGGGAGCTTTGGAACGTTAGGCAGACATGTTACCATCTACCCTACCGAGGCGGGCATGAGAGATGATATGAAATGATAACGGAGATGAAATGGAGGCACAGGAAATTCAGTGATGTAATTAACCTACGCAGCATTCACCAGGCGACCCAGGAAATCCCCCGAAATAAAACTTGGGTTAGCATGTTGGCCACGGGAATCGAATCCGAGCCTTCCAAATGCGCGTCACATACGAAAACGACTGAGCCAACCCGCTCGGTAAGCGATATCAGTCAGCAAAAGTAATGGAATGACCTCTTCAGTCATTTTATTAATTAAAATAATCCATCAATCACATTTCACGGACTTCATCTTTTGATAAGAAGACATTCACTTTGATGTAATCCTGCTTGAACTCAAGCTTTCGTCAAAGTCAGCTTATCAGAAATACAGCTTCGATCAAGATTGTACATAAAATATGCATTTAGTTACCACACTCAACTGATATTAAACGAGTGATATATCGTTTACCAAATCTAAAACTTTACATATTCATCGTAATCTATTTTAATAACACTGTTATTCAACGTGGACGTTATGATACGGCCGCAATTGAATCTAAATGTATTCATGGAACAGGTGCCTTTTCAAGCCTCTGTATCTACTTTTCCTCACTCAATAAAACCAGCAGCGAGATAATAATGCAACAATAGAGCTTTGTGTGGCAGCATTGTTTGTTTTTCCAGTCGGTAATTTAATAATCTATCTTTGGCAGGGAGGACAGCGCGATACGAAATGCCCGATGCAAATGCGCTCTTGATTACAGTGTTACTATGGAATACATCGACCTGTTCTAGAGATCAAAGGTTGGTAGCTCTGACGAAGAGTAATGACTGAGCCAAGGCGCTACTTCCGTTCGCTTGTTTAGAAAACAATTTCTCGAGTGCACGTTCATTAACATAGGTCACACGAAACAGGATACATACCTTCTTTAGCTGCCTTGAGATTTTGTTTTGACATAGACAACGCATGCAAATTTGCCATAGCTGTTTGTAAATAACCGTTATAAACTGAGTGAATTTTGTCAAAGAAGCAAATTTTTCTGATGAGCTGCACTGCTATAGGAAGTCTAAATAATGAAGAAAGGAGGAAAACTTGTAGGGCTTCAACAAAAGGAACATATGTTACATGACTAACTTGTTAAGGATTCCTATTACTATTACTTCCTTCCTAACAATGGTTTTATTATGTATGGGAAGTTAAGGATATTGTGACTTCGTGGGCTCGTGAAATTAAAAGTCCAAGTGCACAAAGCTGCCGCTCCTGTGGTAGCAGCTCAATCCAGCGAGCACTCTCCACGCAGCGCTGCACCATGCTCGCCTATGCGGGCTACATACGCCGAAGCCCTCACCACTCCTCCAGCCGCAGAGCCAGTCCGACTCCCATCCAGGGAGCCCAACGCAATCTCCGCAGTCACCGCATTCGCAGCAGTCATCCGTGGGGCACCACGAGACCTGCCCACACGCTTTATCCTCGCCGCCGCACAGCAACAATGGCCTTACTCGCTCAGGGCTACTAGGATCTCCACCCGCCACGGACCTTCCAACCTGGTGCGTCTCCAGTTCGCCGACGCCGCCGACCTCGAAGCTGCCTTGAGGACGGGCCTGCCCTTATTAGGACGGAGTCTCAGAATCCATGCAAGCAGGGCGTGTAGATACACTCCATGTCGCCGAAGCTGTGACTACGGCCACGTCGCCACCTCCTGCGCTGCAAATCCCAGGTGCCACTATTGCGGAGCACTGGGCCTGACGTCGCAGTGCACCAGCCATGACCTCCGTCATCAACGCCGGTACTGCGCCACCTGCGACGGCTTTGGCCACTTCACAGGCCAGGCGCAGTGCCCTCTCTACCCTCGCCGACTCACGACAGAGACGCCTCCGGCGACACATCCAACACCTGCACCACCAGCTGCCGCCGCTGCCGCACCCAGCGAGGACTTCAGGTCCATTCTACAGAGACTTCAAGAAGAGGTACAGAACATCAGCAGACGCCACACCTCGCTTGAGACCTCGACCGCAGCATCCGCCCTTACCGATAGCTTGCAAAGCCTACACACCGAGGTCAGCAACATTGCACCAACACTTACTTCGCTCCAAGATTCCATCATGACTGCCATTGCCAAGAACTACCGACACACACAGGATCATCTCGCAGCAATAGTTCCCAACCTCACCGCACTAGAAGAATCCCTAAAGCAGACAATCGAATCACACCACACCACACAGGACGGAATCATCAACATCGGAACAAGACTAGACCATCACCTTCATCTCACCGCCTCCTGCGACAACAGAATGCATCGTGTGGAAGAATACCGCAAGATGCTGGACGAGTCTCTCGACCAGATCTACATAGAGCTCCAATCCCGACCATAAGACTTAGCAATACGCCAACGCACTGTAACCGGAACGCCCTCTAGGCTCGGACCCTCCAGAAAATACCGCTAACTAACTCCGCCACCGAATTCCCAATTTGGCTTCCAGGGCGCAAGCCATGCCTGCCATCCTGGCCTTATACACTTTCGCCAGTCAGCATGATCCATGCTGCTACAAATAAATGACAATTACCAGAGTGCTCAACGCGGTATCTGCCTAATCCTACCTGAACTTTCCCTCTCCTAACCCCGCTTCCACATGAAAAGCGATGCTCCTTGTTTTTGTTTTAATAAAAAAACTCAAAATGTTCTTTATTTCCACCGAATTACAGTTGGAACACTTGCCGATTACACAGAACTACGTAGCGCACACAATTACAATTCCCCAGTTCGTCTGTCACAGGTCCACTCTACACTCACAATTACATACAACTCCTCTGATACACGTACCCAGCCTTCCAGTCCGTTCACTAGTACGGCGGTCCTCACGGCTGCTCGCCAAGATCTGCACTGACCAAGAGCCAAGAGCAGGTACAGGTCGCCCGGGTTGTCCCGGGCGGAGGGTTACACGCCACGGTACCTATCCGCTGTGCGGATTTACCCGTGCGGTAAGATAGATGTAAGTTTTTGCGCAAGCTTGCGTGTCGTTATGTTAGACGGCGCAGTTGGCCCCTACTGATGCTTCTGGTGCCGGGATATTCCCCCTTGGGGGAACAGTGCCCGTTCCACCCTGCTTTTGCGGTCACTAGCGAGCCGACAGGCCGTGGTGGAACCAGTAGCGAGAGGCTAGATGGAAATTACGTTGTTGGGTTTGGTATTTCCAGGTCGTGCGCGCGTCCCAGGGCACGACTGCAGGTGTTAACCTGCCAGCCGCGGTGAGGGCGCGAGGTGACCTGGCGGTGATTGTTAGGGGAGGGAGGAGAGGCAGACTCTACCACCCGTCTCCTGGGGAGTGGGTGGTCGTATTGACCAAGTGTATTCACCAGCTGGTTAGGGTGCGGAGTGATCTTGGCATACAACGTGCGTGTTCGTTCTCGCACGACGTCTACGACGTATGGTATGCCAGACTGGGTGTGCAGGAAGTGAGATGGGAACCTGTGGTCGGCACCGTAGATCATCCTCAAGGCCCTGTTCTGCACGGCTTGCAGCCTGCGGAGGGTGGTATGGGCCACCGAACCCCAGACCTCGCATCCGTACAGGATCAGAGGCGGGACGATCGCACGGTATGTCCGCAGTTTGAGGCGGATGGGCATTGTGGATCTGAAGATCGGATAGAGTTGCCTGAGTGCAGCGTGGCCGAGGCCGGCCTTTACCCTGACATGCGGAGTGAAAGTGAGGCCGCGGTCCAGTTGGATTCCCAGGTATTTGGTGGTTCGAACCCAGGGGATTCTTCTGCTGCACTGACTCGCCAACTGCAGCCCTTTTATAGGAAGATCGTAGTTCAGTGAATCATCCCGACTGTTCCAGACGTCAGGGGGAGGGGAAAGAGATGGTTAGTGATGGTTTTCCAACCATCCCCTCGTTAGCGCTACAAGATAAATGGGTAGGCGTGGGCTGAATGCTGCCCATCTGGCCACTACCTGCCAGCTGCTGGATTTCTCGGGAATTCCGATGTTCATGTGACAATATGTATGACTTAAATTTCATGAAAATTTTTAAAAAGTCACATTTTCCTCTTTTTAGTCTATAAAATAGTGTAAGGCTTTCTAAATACAATGAATGTTTAGATAGAACCCGCAATCCATTTTTTAAATGCTCTAATCCAGTTTGAAAGTTACGTTAATGCTAGTGTTAGATATTACTTCTAATTCTTTATCCTTGTTTTCTCGCTATTGAGAATTTCAGCATTTTTTCATCATTTAAAATGATCATTGCGTCGCAGTTTTTGTGTTAGACTAATGAAACTTGCTATACACGTTCATAGAGACACAGCAACTTGCACTGTTTATTGTGAGATGCATTGAAGAAACACTTCCTTTACTTCAAAGCACAAAACTTCCAAATTTTGGGCAAAAAAACCATATTCATAGCTTTTAAGTTTCTAGAGCCTAAGGTTACTGAGACACAGAGAAACCAAATTCAAGAAATAAATGTATTGGGAGCCTTTTGATAAAATATTGGACCAAAGTTTAAATTATTTTATCGCAAGGGACGTTTTAGGTGACGTAAACAAAAATAGAAAATTTTGACCGTATTTTCCAAACTGTTAAAGTGAAATTGATAAAATTTGGGCTGTATCATATTTTCAGTAAGGCTTTGTATCCGCATTTGGGTGAATGACCATTGAAGCCACCAATCAAAATTATTTTACGGTGCATATTTATTATATTCAGAGAAGGATTGTTATTTGGTGATTTGTGTATTCCATATATGGTGTAATGTGTATTTCGTGAAACAAAATATTTAAAAACAATTTTAGATTCAAAAATCTCTTGGAGACATCAAATTGAAGCAGTAGTACACAAATCAACAAAAAATTCAATTTTGAAAAGGTTAGCCGCAGTCAAGTTGGGCAGTAATCGGGAGACACTGAACACCACATACAAAACATTCATCAAGCCAATACTTCTTCATAATGTTGAGGTAATAATTACAGCAAACAGTTCTTCTAACATAAATCACCTAGAATTATGCCAAAATCAGGCCCTGCAACCAATAACTTGTGCAGCAAAATTAACTCCAATTACGGCAATGCAAGCCTTAACTCGGAACTATCCAATACATCTAACTTTAGAGGAGCAGGCACTAATACAACATGAAAAAAATGTTGCGGTTAAAAACCACAAAATGGGAGAAAAGATTACTACAACCAATCAAGATGTCAACACGAACAACTTTCCTACACAAAGTTACGGAATTAAAAACAGATCCGAATTTTCCTAATTCTAAAGAAAACAGTTTAATCAAAGAAAACCCACTAACTATTGAACCAATTAATATTCAATTAGATTTTTAACAAATATTTACAAAATCTGAAACTTCCAAACCTGTACTAAAAGCACTAGCATTAGAAACTGTGAACAATATATACCCACCTGAAGAATGGTTACATATCCACACAGATGGACCTAACTTGGACAACAACTCAGGAGCAGGAATTAGGTGTGGACTGTTCTCATTCTATCAACCAGCAGGATACCACACAACAAATTTTGATGCAGAAGTAACGGCTACTCATATTTTACTCCAACACTTTCTATACAGAATAGATAAATTTAAAAATGCTGTTACAGTTTCTGATTCTAAAGCAGTATTATATGCAATAAGTTCATATAAAATGAGGTCAATCCAAATTAAGGAATGTCAAAAACTGATCCAGCAACTTCAAAAACTACAGAAAATAATTATAATGCAGTGGATACCTGCACATTTTGGAATCCCTGGAAATGAATCAGCTGATTTTCTTGCCAAATAGGTGCAAATTTAATTCAGAACAAAAGTAAAAATTAACCCTTTACATCCATAAGAAGTTTAATTAAAAACGAATATAAAAACAAACAAAACCGATCAATATCTAACAAAGCCAAAGATAAAACACGAAACATTTTAATTAAAAATACAGAAATTAATGCAGAAATACCACGTAAAGCTGCAGTAGCAAATTTTAGATTACTTACGATTTATGATTATTTGGCCAAACATCTACACAGAATAGGAATTTATACAAGTCCAAATTCTCCTCTGTGCAACAAAGAAGAAGAAATGACTGAGGAACATATTCTAACCTGTGAAGCCCTACCAGCCGGGACCACTACACAGAAATATTGGAGAGTAAGAGAGCCAATGGCTTCATTGCCGAAGCCTAGCATTTGAAAACAACAACAAATTTGCAGTAAGCTACGTCTGTAGTATAAATCTTGAAAAGCTAGCGCTATTAGTTCAGGTTTTCAAATATCCTTAAATTCCTGCCCCGCGCTTTTTTTATCCTTACGCAAATGTTAATAAAGAGTACTTTGATATCGTGTGTGCACATCTCATTTGACGTCCACTCCAATCTATGTAATTCCGTGATGAGCCCGCTGTCAGCTGTTTCAATGTTAAATTATAAGGTTTTTTTTTCAGGTTATGTGTGGATGTGTGACAGAGGAAAACAGAAGTTAGGTTTACTAATACATCAAACAAGGTTAATAATCATGGAGCTAGCGGCATTAGCTGTTGATTTACTTGTTCAACACTATCCAGCATGACATCTATCACTCGATCACTGGGGTAAAGTAACTTCTTTTCTTTCCATTTACTCATATTGGACGATGAATCAAATGAGCGAGACTTTATGTTTTACAAGCATTCTCAAAAATTATCATTCATCATTCTCTCTCTCTCTCTCTCTCTCTCTTCTCTTCTCTCTCTCATCTCTCTCTCTCTCTCCTCTCTCCTCTCTCTCTCTCTCTCTCTCTCTCTCTCTCTCTCTCTCTCTCTCTCTCTCTCTCTCTCTCTCTCTCTCTCTCTCTCTCTCTCTCTCTCTCTCTCTCTCTCTCTCTCTCTCTCTCTCTCTCTCTCTCTCTCTCTCTCTCTCTCTCTCTCTCTCTCTCTCTCTCTCTCTCTCTCTCTCTCACACACACACACGCGCGCGCGCGCGCGCGCGCAATGCATAAAGACAGAAAAGAAAGCAAAACAGCAAATAAGGGTCCTAAAAGTGTGTGTTAATTTTCGAATCTTGTGCTTCGCGGCGCAATTGGAGGGAACTTAGGGAAGTTTGGGTTGCATATTGTATTACAAAATGTAGAAAGGAGTTAATACATGCTGAAACTCACTATAGTTGATGGCGTTCTATTGTAATATATAGGATGAAACCTAGAGTCCGTCAACAAAGCATCGTTCGCCGTAAAGCAATAAGCGAACCGCTTTGTTTCATTAAGTTTGCTCGGTTTACGGTTACGGTTACTATCAGGCCTGTGGGCATTTAGGATTACAAAGGCTTCTTCCCCACAGCACTTCTAAACCACGGTGGGATCCGTATCGTTTTCGTTAATAACACTATCAGAAAAACACATATGGACATATATGAAGTCTGTTGGCCTTCCGTGGTCCCAGCTATAGCATTAGCGCGTCTGTCAATTGTTAACCACAGCAGTAGTAACTGTAAACCTTCTTGCTTAAGGACATGTGCACCAGAAAGTACTTTTAAGTAAGCATCTTGTAATGACTAATACTACATTAAGAATCTACGAAACGATAGGTTTCAGTTAATCCTAACTGTTTATTCCATATTTTGTCACTTCTATAGTATTTCTCTGTTCTAATCACCTTCCAATCGATTATTAATTTATTTGCGATCGCCATTTGTTTTTCGCAGAGATAGAAAATGCTATTTACACTTAACCCATCCCCCAACAAACAGAAAGAAAAGGAACAGAAGTAGTATTGTTGCGTATACAAGCTGAGCGTGACTTACAACTTACTTTAATCATTGCTATTTAGCATTAATTTTCTGTGCCTTACGTTTGAGAAAAGCTGTGTGATTAAATTTTGTTGGCTGACAAAACATGTACTATACTTTGCACGGTAGAATCATGCATCCTGTTAACTCATGTTAACAGTACACAGATGGTTTGAAGCAGAAATCAACTAGTTCTCGGTTATGTAAACAGTAATTGCACAAAATGATACGGTATTTTGGAGAAATCAGGATTACCTAGCTTGGGAAAGGAGAAGTGCTGACGTGGGAAGTGCTGATTTGGCTGTTAGCTGCCATTTTGGACAGGAGCCCCCTATTTAAGTGTAGTTGAGCTAGCGCACGCGAGAAGACTTGATGCTGGGAAATTCTTAAGGGACTTGCACAAGAGTTTATTTTCAAGTGCTTTCGAAGTTAGATCGTCAGCGGGGTACGACAGGTTCAAACATCGCTTGCCAGCCAGACCGAACTCAGCTAATGTATGCCCACGGCAAGAAGGCTAAAAGGGAATGAAGAGCAGAGGAGTTTGAATTGTTTATCTGCTCCGGTAGCGGATCTTTTTACCAGGAAATTAGTGTGTAAGAGTGCATATGAGTCATCCATGCTGCCAGTTCTAATGTTTGCTGCAGTAAAAACAGTGATAGGTATTATGTATAGGTGAGTTGTGTGACAACACTTGTGGATTTTAAACGAGCCTTCCATCCTTGTCATACTCGGAAGACGATCATAAATGCCGAGGAGATAGCAGACATTCCTCTAGCTTGCCTTCTTGTCCTGGGCAGACAGTATATAGGCACCACGTCACTCAAGGTATAGTTACACACTGTCACTGTGTATTTAATATTTCAAAAGCATCCCTGAACACTTCAAGATCCAGAGAGTGCCCTGTACTGCTGTTACAACACTCAGAATACATTTACTAATTTGGGTTTGGCTTCAACTGTTTCTTCTACCCACCATTTCAAGTAGCTCCACCATCTTATACATCCTATACTTCCTAGCTACGTCCATAGTTACAGTATAGGGATGTAAAAAGAAACCCTCTTCATCTCCCTTGCAACCCTATATATAACAATATGTGGAAGAATTTGAAGTAATGAATTTAATTTACTATGCTTCTTACATATTTGTGTAACTTCCTTTCCCTATGAGAAGGTCAGGTTAATTCCACTCAAAGTTTGCTTTTCTGCAGACAAATCTGTTGTGTTACAGTCGCAGATTTATCGATAATAACAGAACCTATGGTGAAATTACTGTTCATATTTTTGTATCTATAACATTACTACAAATTGCTTAACGAAATATAGAATAGGAACATAATTGGCACATTCCTCTCCACTAGTAGCAGTACAAAGGGTGTTTAGCTCTTTAGTATACTATTGTGGCAATAGAAAAAACACATGAATAACATTGAATCGACGTATGTATATTCACAAACTTGTTTGCCGCAATCCGTTATTCAATTGGTTCAAACACACTTCCTTGTGCCATTTCACGCATCTTGTTCCTTTTTCTACTCAACTTTTCTGTTACTGAAATTAAATAAATCCTTTTTAAACGCCCAGGTGTGTGACAATATTGGGTAATATTTACTCAACAATCGATTTATTTCTCGAGGTATATTTCGCTGTAATCCAGTGAATCTTAATGATCATATACACAGCTTTCACTTGGTTATATATTTGGATTATAGGCCACTGCCGTTGAATTCCTTATTGACAGGATCAGAACTGTCAACTGTTTAACTACATCACTTTAATGAAGGATGAGTAACAAACAGAAGTGCAATTAAATGCTCATGTTTCCTATATTCCCGAAATTATGAATTTTTCAAACCATTTCTGTACAGTATTTTTTGAATAATTTTAGTGTAGTTTTAAGAATGATGTCTTAATGATAGTTAAAGCACCAAATAGAAATAGTTCGAAGTTGCCGTTTTAACATTAGGAAACCCATAAAAAAACTGAAAATTCAGAACAACCTTTCGAGGAAAGAAATCTTTGTTGCAACCTCTAACAGTCAGAGATCCTGGGAAACTTCCTGCAAACATTCCGAGCAGCATTCGCTGCACATACGACACCAGAACTCCCATAGAAGACATTTGCATTTCCCATTTGCCCTAGCCCGTTAGTTCTAGGACGATAACGAGGATATTAAATTGAAGCGCAGGAGAATAGTAATTGTTTCTCTCTGCAGTAATCGACCTGTGGTAGCAAGTATGGCAGTTTCAAACCAATAGAGTTTGCTTGCTATGTGAGAAACGTCGTATACGCAACAGAATTACGAACGCACGTTCAGTACGCTTTTAACCCACTCTAAGGGGTCATCTGTCATTAAGGAGAATTTCTTTGTAACAGAAGCAGCGTTAAATCAAGCAAATCTTCCAACAGTACTCCGAGTATAAACTTAAACATGAAGGTCGATCGGAAAATTTTAAGAGCTAGACTTATACAGAGAAAATAGATAGTTAGCTCCCAGGTTCAAAGGCCAAGCATCGGCCAATTTCATTAAGGCTTTTTGGCGGTTTTCTCCAGTGGTTAGTAGAATGTTCGTTTGTTTCAGGAGTTATATTAGGTCTTTCTTTGTTACATTTAAATAATTTCTTTAAAGCAAATATGTCTTGACATGAAATATTTTGATTTTTTCCAAAATTATTACTATTAATTACAATTCCACAGGGGATGATGGGATGAAGGTCATACCCGAAAACGCTTTGAAGAAATAACTACCAGCAAGAAAGTGTGGGTATGTGTCAGAAAAATTCTCCTCATAAATGTTGAAGCAATAATGTTTATGGGTGGCACACAATTCCACGTTGGGACGCCAATTTGAAGCAATAATTTTAATGGCGAGCAAATAAGTTGGCGACCATGGGTTACCACGTTGGGACGCCAATTTGATACAATAATGTTTGGCAAGGGTTCCACGTTGATGCTACTTTGAAGATATTATAATGTGTGGCTCAGGGTAAAACAATGAGGTTTCTCACAGGGTATGCGTGGATGTGTGTGAGAAGGATATTTAATGACACTGGAATGCCCGTTTCCAACTTATTTATTTAATGCTTCTTTTTTTTTCTAGAACATCGAAATTGAAGTTGCCGACCAAGGGTTACCAATATCCCTGTTTAGAGTTACTGACGGCAGAATGTTTATTACTCGATAAAATTTATTCGTTCCTCACGTGTATATGCACCTACAAATATCCAAGACAGAACAAGAGGACTGTCCTAATCGCCCTCACGCCTCAGACTGCTCTAATCGGCCTGACGCCGAAGACTGTTTTAATGGCTTCCTAGCCACGAACTGCTGTAATCGGTTCCACGCCGAAGACTCTTGTCCACAGCTGCGCGTGTGGCTGTAAATCTCAATTTAACTTTCTGAAAACTCCTTTTCAACCAAATATTTCCTTTGTGGCTGTTTTGCCATGCCATTCTGAATGGTTCAAAGAATACTTTAATCAACAAGTCAATTGAGGCCCTTTAGAAATCTGCTAAGGACACTGTTCCTTACATTGCTTTTGTTATAACAAATTTTCCCCCACAACTGCTATTCTACTCAGCTGCCCTTGCAGGTGTCGTAACAAAGAACCAACATTTCTTTGACGTCCATCATGATTATTTACTCATGGCAAACCTTAATTTCGGTATCAATGTACATAATTATAATAAAACGCTTTTAAAAGAATAGTGCGTTGAAGAGTGGGTAATTAAAAGTGAATGTAAGAGATACTTTTTGATAATGATTATATTGTTACGTATATTGTCTGAACAAGATTTGGAAAGAATTCTAATTATTTGAATTTAAAATTTCATTTCCTGTATTGCAAGTTTGAATAGGTCTGTGTGAACCAGTTTATTTACATAGCTAGATGAAGGGATAGAGTCATTGGACTGGTGGATACTTCCTGCTCTGTCAACAAAACAAAAGAAGGTTTAGCAAACTCATTCTTAATCATGTAAACACAGATGATAAAAAGTGGTGCGACAGTGGGAAGAAGGAAGTACCGAGGACCAAGCACGAAGTAGGAATTTAGCATGGGAACCGCCAAAATGACCCAACGGTCATGAGAAACACTGATATGTTGGAAATTAATTGTTCTTTCACACTGGCTAGACAGTGGAAACGTAGAGTCAGAATGAAAAATTCAATGCCATAGCCGGGATTTGAACCACGGATCTTCTGGTCTCCGTCCAGCCGCTCGAACCACTGAGCGGCGAACCACTTACAACGTGTAAGTACTTTAAGGCCCGGACTTTATAGTTAACCACTATTAGGTCAATTATTGGAAATTAATTGTTCTTTCACAATGGCCGTGTGTAGGGTAGAATGTGGAAACGTAGAGTCAGACTGAAATATTCAATGTCATAGCTGGAATTTGCACCACGGACCACCTGGTCTCCGTCCAGCCGCTGTAACCATTGAGCTAATATGGCCAACGTGCCGATATGACATTAAAGTCCTCAATTGAGTCGTATTTTTCCCGGTAAACCACTTAGGAGTTCTCATAAACACATGAGACAACTACCTTAATGGCAACTTACAACGTGTAAGTACTTTAAAGCCCGGACTTTATAGTTAACCACTATTAGGTCAATTATTGGAGATTAATTGTTCTTTCACAATGGCCGTGTGTAGGCTCGAATGTGGAAACGTAGAGTCAGACTGAAATATTCAATGCCATAGCTGGAATTTGCACCACGGACCATCTGGTCTCCGTCCAGCCGCTGTAACCATTGAGGTACTATGGCCAACGTGAAAATATGACATTAAATTCCCCAACTGACGAAGAAAAATACGAGTTAGTTGGAGAATTTAATGTCATATCAGCACGTTGGCCAAATTAGCTCAATTGTTAGATCGGCTGGACGGAGACCAGAATATCCGTGGTTAATCCCGGCTATGGCTTTGAATTTTTTATTCTGACTCTACGTTTCCACTGACATGTTAGTTGGCGGCCATTTTGGTGGGATTCGTATTTAAGTGATAGAATTCAGTACGCGAAAGGTCTTACGACAAGGTCTGTTGACGAAGTCAGGTCAAATTACAGAGTCAGTGTGCGCGAAGTCTTATCACAACGTCCGCTGACGAGGTCTAAGTCTTTCACAAAGTCTGGATAGTGGATAGCGATTCTACATGGCCGTATTACTTTGAAGTCGAAACAGCGGAGAGGATTAGCGCTATACTGCATCCTTCATACAGCAATGCGTTCAGACACATACACAACCCTGAACCAAAGGTACAGATAACTATGTCATAATTTAAATAATATTTCAATTGCACCTCTGATCTCTTAAGATGAGGGAATGCCTTGTTCTGCTCTACCAAATTATAGAATACATTTGTTGATGTGCTTTGACACTGAGCGATATCTTTAACCCTTCTCAGGTCCTTACCCCTTACCTACTAGTTCTACCATCCGTTCCCCAATCATTACAGTAGCTATGTCCATAGTCGTGGGTTAGGGTTGTAAGTTCTTCATCCCCCTTGTAGCCCAGGTTGCAACAATATGCTGATTAATCAGCTGGGACACATTTTGAAGGAGCCCTGATTTAAAAAAAAAGAAAATATCCAAGATTACCGAAATAGCAATAATATTAATAAACAACTAGCGTACAGAGTTCTATAATTATTTGGCACAAAATTTAAATATTTAAATGTGATTATTCTAAATATTGATCTTCAGTCTCAAATTAATCATATCTTATACTGACCAAATTATCATGTAGCAAACAGAATATTTACATTTTTACCTGCATTTTGAGTTAATGATGCCTGTGGGAAATTTTCAATGCATACAACTGTTAAAAAAGAAGCCAAGAGAGTGAAAGTTATTAAAACCATTCTCGCCAATAGGTCAAGGGGTTTTAGGCATTTAAAGCGCCACGTGTTTACATTGTAAAGTTCACTGTGTAGATAAGTATTACTTCTAACAGAATCTAGAATGATCAAATTAGTTTTGAATATTAAAGTAAATTTTTAAAATTATTCTCTTTAATTTTGAACAGCTAATCTGAGCACCCCTGAACTCAATCCGAAATATATTCAGAAAAGAAAATCAGCTCTATACAATATTGTACAGAGGGGTGTTTGGTAATTACGTAAACAGCTGAGCCCACAGCGTCCCAAAATTCAAAGTTAGACTTTGAGCCACGTCATCTCTTTGAGTGTTAAGATCGTGTTTCATGAGGAGGAAGGGCGTCTGCAGAATTTGATTTCGTCTCTTAGCTCTACTAAAGGGAAACTTAGTCAGGTTACGATAATGTGCATGAAGCGAGAAACGCAATATCGTCAAATATTGCACATGCCTGAAGCATGGTCTTCACAAGTAAGGTTATGTTTTGACGAATGTTGCTTTATTCGCTAGCAATCATATTGTCTACCGAGCAGGCATTTCTTCGGAGTAAAATAGGTACCTTACTATCACAGGATGTAGGATGTACTATAACTACAGCATTTACCCAAAACCAATAACAATTTAACACTATAAATGCAATTATTCGTAAAAATATATTAGCATAAAATTAAGCTGTATATAACTGGGAAGTGTACACACAGTAAACCACTGTGGAAGTGTCACAACTTTGAAGCAAAGGTAAACATAGTATGACCATATCACATGCATAATAGCCAAACTATGGCCAGTGTTCAGTGTGATAAGTGCAAGGATTTATGTGTAAGACTGCTTCCGAGTTCTGCTAACCTTCCAATCCTTTGCTTCCCCTCCTCTCTTGGCACATTTCAATTCTCTTCTTTTGCGCATAGATTAGATTAGATTGATTTGCGTTCAGTAGGTTCACTTGTAGCCAGAAAAGGCTGTGAACATTGAACATGTCCAGAGGTATGAAGTTTAATAGCATATATATGTACAAAAGTTAACATAAGACACATATTATAGTATACAGGCAACATGAACAACAATGTGGAAAAGAAAGCAGAGATAAATATATATGATACAAAATGAAACACTTTTTAAAACAGCTTTCACTTGGCTTATGCCAGTACGTCTCAACCTTTTGGTATTGGATAACATTCTTGTTATTTATTAAATACATATACATTAAAAATAAACTTTCAACTTGCATCAAATATTTATTAGTAATAATTTGTCATTGGAACAGTTAGATACTACTTATAGAGCTACAGAAGCATTGACAGAATAATTTGTCATTCAGATAATCCTGTACAGAATAAAAAGATTTTCAGCAAAGGTACCCTCTAACAGCTTTTTAAAAGCACAGAAATTATCAACTTTTTCTTTAAGAACATTAGGAAGTGCGCCAAATATTTTGATAGTTTCATATGCAGTGCATGACGTTTTTCACAAGTTGTAACATCCACCCCACTGTTATATAGTTGGAGGGGCTTCAGCACACTTCAGGCATAAGTGACAACCCGAAAATAACTTGCTATTTCTTGATAGTCTTGTGGGATTTGCATGGAGTTAGATCGCCAGTCTGTTTACCTCTCCAACAACCAGTCGGCTCCCGCTGAAGGACATTGACAACCACGCGAAACCTATATACCAAGCTCTTCTACAATTTCTTAAGGAAAGTGATCTACAGATCTAGTCTCCTCCCATCCTCTTAATTTTCCTTATCTTATTTTTCTAATTTTTCCCCACGATGGCCATATGGAATTTTACCGAAGGCCAAAAAAAAAAAAAAAAAAAAAAAAAAAAAAAAAAAAAAAAACGTGAAAAATCGACTCACAGAAATTGCCTCATTCAATGGAGGTTTAAAATGTTCAATCATTGAAACCTCACAACGTTGGAACAATCCCCAAGCATCTAAGCCTGAGTATGATTAAGTTCATAAGGATAATATAATTTCAGGAAGTGTGATTTAAAGTTGCAGAAAATTTTTGAATATCCTTTATTCGTTCATAAAGGAGTGTTATGTGGTTTATACACAATGAATAGTATAAACATTTAAATAACACATACGTTGATTCTCGAATCATTCCATTTCTGTTCTTTTTTTTCTCCTCATGTTATTGTAAATGTGTATCACGTAATATATTTGATTTGCTTAACAAGGATACAGGGATTTAAGAATCCTTAAAGTTCGTCTTCAGCAGTAAAATCAAAGACAGTGTAATGGGAGAAAGGCTTTAAAACTTATGTTTGAATGTGGAAATGTTAGAAACAGTCTTTGAGATGCAGAAGTGCAATATATATTACGTATGTATAACAGTTTTTTATTAATCTGTAATTGAAGGAACGCAAAGCATTTTAACAAAGGTTTTGAAGAATGCAAAGTTTGTTAGAGAATGCACACTACTGCAGGTTTTACTTACAGATCTAAGCAATGCTCTTTGAATTGCAAGGACATTAATCACTTAGGAATTATGAAAATTTTAATAACAAAACTGCTTTTATCTTTTGCCGGAAGGAGGAAATCATGAAGATCTGTATTTGATGAATTTGTAAGCTTAAAATAATACAGTTGTTTTATCGCCAATAAAGACATATTTTCCTTGAAGCGAAAGCGGGGATCGCTGCTTGTTTTCTGTGAAAACAAATACAACACACAGGAAGCTGCAAAACGAGCAGGAAATGTCGGTTTGACATAGCATTGTCAATATTGGAATAAAGCTGCGTTCACTGCAGACGTGCTTACAGCAAATAAATCACATGTACTTGTTTCTCAAATGTGATCCAAATGTCACTAACAAAAGTAACAAACTTATCAGGAGAGTTCTAAACCTCACATTTCCACAAAAGGCGTATCGTAGTTGCCTACTAGGACAGTGTCTTGTAGGAGTGCTCTCAAAGTAGTCCACAGTGAAGCTGTATTCCTAAGGTATACGAATTCAATGACTTTAAATTGAATTTACATTTATTTAATAACTTTACCTGCTTACATGCATATATACAAAACAGTAATATGACGGCAGACGCATTGGTTGGCTATGAACGAATGACTTTCAGAGAAGGGAGTTACGGTAAGGAAAAAATAAGTTATTGTTCTACACGATTTGGAAATATTTTCATTTGCAGCTAACGGAAAACTACAAATGCTCTTAAGACTGAACTACTCAAAAGGTTTCATACAAACGAAAATAACGCTGACTTTCTTCTCGGGCAGCCAGCCAGGTGAAAAGATGGTTAGATATCGACGTTCCTGGAGTGTGCATCTCTCTCATAAGGATATTTATAAAATGTTATAACCACAAATGAAATACTGTATTAACACAACTATAAAGAAAGACAAAACACTATCAAAATTCGCATTACTGAACAAAAGACTGTTTTCAGTAAATTAAATGCCAGGTCAGGAGATGGCGTGAGTATAGGAAATTGTGTCAAAGAGACGTCGCTACATAACTTGATTATCAAGCTGTATTGATCTTTGCTTCTTAATTCGACGGATTTCCATTTTTAAGGCCGGTTTCCAAGAGGAGCAGAACTGAAATTGAGCATCACGATTAAGCGGGCTCCTTTCAGAGGAAATCGCCAAAGCCTCCTTAATTTTTCGCTCACAGTAACTGTTTCATTTTCCTAAGATGGTCAGCTCTCGAGACAACAGTGCCCTCTATAAGGTCATAGGATTGTTGTTTGCTATTACTTCCTTTCATCGTAAACGCGGTGTGTTGTAATTCGACACTCAACGTCGCCCCGCTTACCAATAAAGTTACTTGCTAAGTCGGGATAAAATGTTCAGGAAGATAAAGCTGAAGAAATTGGACAGGCTTGAAGTCAAATGTGTGCACGACATTGACCACCATGTGAATCCCTCACAAGCCATCCAAGCCCTTGAACATCAAGCCAATTGGCAAAAGCATGTAGAGGAATCGTCCTCTCTTTCCTCCCAAACCGATTGGATATCCTTTCTTTAGGCTTTCATATTTACTATCGATTTGCTCTCCAGCGGTTCGAAATATTAGCGCAGCGGATATAAAACTTCCTGCTGAAAAGTGGTGTGCAGCTGACATATTTATGACGGAGCTGACTGCCGATTTTTACCCCTGGGAAATAGAAACCTGTTTTATTTTAGCACTGCCTTAGCCTACAATTGGCTCTGTACCATGCTTTTATTAATTTTCTGTGATTTATTCGGAACATCTGTGCCATAGTTTATTACACAAAATGGTACATTACTGCCTTATACATACTTGTTTAAATTCTTTTGTGTTTACATATCTCAAAACGAGAGAGGTGGCGACGTGGTAACGTGTACAACTCCCTTTCGGGAGATCGTAGTTTCGACGCTCGTCGACCGACCGTTCTAGCCACTATTCTCTGCTCCATAGCTTCCTTTCATTCTCTTGTCATTATTTGGGTTTCTTGTCAGGTTTTAGATCCGTCGAATGCAGACAAATGGTACAAATGCGTGCGCTATGCAGCATTTCTTCCTTAAAGTTGCTTCTCACGCCGGTAGGTGGTGAAAAGCTTCATTGATGCGCTGAGTGACAATACCTTCAACCACTCGCAGTACGACTGTGTGCCTCAACTGGCATCAGTTTCTCCTGGCTGGTGCTCCCATTCCCTTCACCCCTTCGCAATGAAAGGTGGGGAGGAGTCTGCAATGTATCCTTGCTAGGTCGCGATGATCCTGCCTGCGTTACTTCGATTGCACATCTCTTATCTAGCATAAATACAAGATAATTTAACACAAAGTATTGGTTGTATTACATTTAATTAGCCTTCTGTGCTCACTATTTCCCAAACTTTTCTTTCAAAGCCTTATTCTAACATATATGCTTTGTTAATTAACTAAACCTCTTTGCACTTCTCCATATTTCGCCCTAGATGCAATAAAAATACAATAAATTAAGCGATCAGTGGTCACTATATGAGGTGTTAAGTTCTACGTTTATGATAATCTGCAGAAAGGGTATAACGACTTAATGCTTGGTATCTGAAAATTCTAACCATGAAATTATCTCTAAAATTAAATGTGCACAAGATCTTGCTCCTTATATGTTGAGGGCTGTTCAGTAAGAATGATCACAATTTTTTTTGACAACGTACCTTTACTCATCCTCATAATTTTAATGGTCCTTCTCAAAATGACGTGTTTGACGTTTTACACAATCTGTAATGAGCTGTTTGTTAACCTTTTGCTTTTTCTAAGAGAGAATCTGACTGGGTTATTGTTCCAACAGCTAAGTATCCGGAAAAGAAAAGAACAACGAATATATTCAAGGGAGTGAAGCGGTATTTTCAGTAAACCTGACCTATGCTTCAGTTAGTTGTACTTGCTCTTTAAATTTGTGTTTCTAATGTAATTTGCTAGAGGGGCTTTCTCTTTGCATGCTATTAAGTTGTGGACGGCAATGTGGCTATTCATTATGATGGTAGATTCTCAACCTTTTGCATTTGTTCCTTCTTACTATGACAATTCCAATGCCAACAATACATAAATTTTGGTAGTCATTGCCTTATGGTTAATTTAAAATTGTTAGCTCATCTGTTTTTAAAGCTGCAGGTAAAGAACTCATACTCAGAGGCCTTCTAAATTTCCCACTTTTTAATGCAGTTGACCTATCTACATGGAACGCAAGGGACTCCTAACATCTGGCCCATAGCGGATGTTTCGGGTTTATAATACCCTGTAGGGACGAATGGCGTGAAGGAAACAACAGGCTACAGATCGCAGCAACGCTCACCTACCGAGACGCAATGATCCCTAATGGCAAGCATAATAACGCGGTGATACGAGCAAGCTGCTTAGAGAGGGTTCCCTCTGGTGAAGCTGGAAAGAACAATCCACAAGAGGGGGCTGGAGAATGCAGCCATTTGGCAGATTCTTCTTCTTCATCTTCATCTTTAAGCGACCAAAATCGTGTGTTACGGGATTCGTTTTCCTCTTGTTTGGGCCTGAGGAACCGAAACTTTGGATCCAATAGAGAACCAGGATGAGTGATCGTCCCAATACCTGGTGTGAGGGTGAAGGAAGTGGATGATAATTGATAGCATTTGGCGGCTTCGAGAACAACATTCCAATGACTAAGAATCTGCGCCATCAAATTGACACCGACCGAAACTGCACAGCCCCTAATACGTCAAAGGGAAATAAAGTAGGTTGATGAACAGTTCACCTTGATAATCAGAGAGAACAGGAAAAATTCATGATCAGACGCAGGAAATGAAACTGCAATATCCGATTGCTAGCATCTGTTGAGACCAGTGAAAGACAAACTGGACTTCCAAGTTCCGGAAGTGTACCATATTCCCTGTGAATGTGGGACACCGTATATAGGACAAAGCGGAAGAACCATCGCTACTAGAATAATCAAACATGAACGCCCCCTTAGTCTTTGGACTAATTAGGATTTCAGGAGCCATTGTAAACTGACCATGAACTTTTTCAAGGCATTCCCGTGTTGCTATGTGAATGCTCGTTTGGCTTTTATTCTATTGTGACTTTCCACTCCCTCACTTCTTATTCCCCATTATCTGTTTCAGACTACGTTCAGAAAAGAAATTTTTCAGCCAAGTTTCATGCAATCTGCCAGTAAAAAAAAGGGAGAGAAATAAAACAAAATCAAGTTGGAACATAATTGTGGACAATAACTGTGAGGAATTAAAGCCTAACTAAACTGATTTACACTAAACACGAAGAGGAATTAAATATCATTTATGTTAGAGATAGTTGTAATAGCCACCTAGGTACGTATGGAGTAACGACATAAGAAAACTTGGACTTGAAATCAAAGTGATAGTTATCAGGGCATCGAGTGGGATAAAGTAAACAAAATTCACTCGTTGCTTTGGTAACATATGGGGAAAAAGTAAATGAATAAACGGTTGATCACTACAAGTTAAAAAGAATCACTTATAGATATTATCGTCAAAAACTTGTATATTAATGCCATTTTGAGCGCACTTTCTCATTAATATTTATAATAATAATTATCTATTTCACGGTCAAAGGTCCAGGTGTCAGCGTTCGGCAAGTCGCAGCTTTGTGGTGGAGATGCATTTCGTAGAAGTTTCTTTCTGAAGTCGGTCACACTGCTCAGCCGGGTCCCATTTCCGGGTACGTTCACATAAGCTTCCTCTCAGAAAATCTTCAGTGAGGGGAGAGGGCCAAATTGCTGGGATTGGACGGGCATATCGGAAATAAAAACAATGGAGACGTCGTCCATGCTTACGCATATAGTTACCCAAATCTGTCGACCTTCGAGCGTTCTCCCACAGTGAACAGTAATAAGTACATAGGGTCACGTGCCAGGTTGCATCAGTTCTGCACTATTTTTACTAACAAACATAACTGATTATACATTATACTTAACAGATTTTATTAATATAAAATATACACACTTTCTTCTCGGGCAGCAAGCCAGCTGAAAAGACGATTATATATCAACATTTCGGGAGTGTGTATATCTCCCATCATCAGGATATTTATAAAATGTTATAACCAGAAATAAAGCCTTGGATGTAACACAAATATAAACAAAGAAAAAGAACACCATCAAATTTCGCATTACTGAACAAAAGACGTTTCAGTAAATTAAATGGCAAGTCAGCAGATGGCGTGAGTATAGAAAATTGTGTCAAAGAAAGGTAACTACGTACTTAACTTGATTGCCAAGCTGTATTGATCTTTGCTTCTTAAATCGACGGATTTCCATTCTTAAGGCCGGTTTCCAAGAAGATCTGAACTGAAATCCAGCATCACGATTAAGCGTGCTCCTTTCAGAGGAAATCGCCAAAGCCTCCTTAATTCACCGCTACCAGTAACTGTTGCATATTGCCAAGATGGTCGTTCCCCGAAAAGTGGCTCTATGGTCGCTATCAAAACAATGCTCCGCCAGCCCAGACTTCTCAGGTTGCATTAAACGAATGCTCTGTTCATGTTCGATTATTCTAGTAGCGGTCGTCCTTCCAGTTTGTCCTATATACTGTGTCAATGCGGTACACTCCCGGAACTTGGCAGTCCAGTTTGTCTTTCACTGATCTCAACAGATGTTTAATCTTCGGAGGTGGCTTGTGGATGGCCCTGATGTATTTGACGGGAATTCTGCTGATTCTGCCGGATAGGTTGCCGGTAAACAGGATGCAGGCTGTAGCGGTCGGCTTATCTGACGCTTGATATTTTTTTTGTCTTTGTTTATATTTCTATTAAATCTAGTGTTTAATTTATGGTTATAACATTTTCTAAATACCGTGATGATAGGAGAGATGTACACTCCCGAAACGTTGATATCTAATCATCTTTTCACCTGGCTTGCCCGAGAATAAAGTGAGCATTTTTGTCGCCAGGAAAGCTTCAGTTCTTATTATACAAATACAGTTATACAGTTCACCTCCTTTGAAACAATGAAACTACTGTCAATTCTTTAAGCACATAACTGGTTTTGGTTTAGTCAATACACCGTCAGTTCGATCACAGAGTTGATTGGAAGCGGACTAATGGAATCTACTCGAACTACATAGCCGAAAATTCGTTTCTCATTCACCATCGCTAATCTACCGTGCTGAACATCAATCAATCCAGATAGGAATTTACGTTGTGCTCTGGCAATGGTATGGGAAACTGTCAGTGGTGTTTCAATATGAAGAAGAAAGGGATTGCTACTTCTCAAGGAAACTAATAAAAGTTGAATAGAATGTTGACTAAAATAATAATGTATTTAAAGACGTATGTGTGTGTGCGTGTGTGTCTGTGTGCTGTGATTGCAGAATGCAGTAGATTTGTGAGCCATACCAAGTTTCAGGTAAATCAAGATTATTCATTAGTGGATCAGGTGGTCAGTAAAACGGGTACCCAACTGTTTCATTTTATGCCTTAAACTTAACATGGGAATTAATTTTTGAGCATGAAATAATCATAAATTCGCCTTCATAATTAATTTTGTCTTAAAGAAACCCACATTGTATAACTTAAGATTATATTTCAGACAATAAGAATATATTTACAGTTAATAAGCGTATGTATTTTGATTTTAAAAACCAAGCGTTAACCAGCGAAATTTTGAACTACAGTGTGATCCATACAAATCTGAACCACACACGTTCAACTTTGGGGGAATATAGTACACAATTGATAGATTACACTATATATATATTGGAGAAAATGTTGGAAGTGTCCACCACATTGGTTGCACTCGTCTCATTATATTCTCTGAGGTTTACGGAGAATATCCTCGTCAATATTACTAATTTTAGTTATAATGGATTCCTTGAGAACATCAATTGTCCGTGGCCTATTCTTGTACAATCTATTCTTAGATACTTCCACAAGAAAAGGCCCGGTATGTCTAGGTCAGAAGAATAATCTCAAAAGATCTGTGGCCCGCAGATCACCTGACCTAACCTCAACAGATATTTTGTTGTGGGAGTATCTAGAAAGAGTGTACAAGAATAGGGCACGTACAGTTGATGTACTCAAGGAATCCATTCGAACCGAAATAAGTAACATTGGCGAGGATACTCTCCGTAAAACTTCGTGGAATATTGTCATGGCAACAGGTATAAAAGTTTTGGTACAAATAAGAAAACAGTCGGCGGATAAAGTTTCATGGTAATAGTGAGCCTTGCTAAGCGGTTAGCCATAGCGGCTTTAGTGTAAACAAGCGCCGGCAAGCAAGATAACTGTGGTAAAGGCCTCGCCGGCATAGATTAAGTTACGCTTCTAGAATGTGGTAGAATATTCGGATTACGTCATTAGATGCCTTGTTTTCCAGAAATATCTAGTGATTGACAGAACATTCTGGGAATCATGAATGTGATATATAAGGGACTGTGACACGCCAGCAGGACAGTTGTAAAGCAGAGTGATTGTGAAACAGTGTTGTGAAATGAGAGACAGCCAGCTGTGTTGTAACCAGAGCTAAGGATGTAATCTTCTGTCACTGTTTGTTAGTATGATGGACCTTGGTAGACTGATGGTGTATGTAACGTAATGCTGCTGTAATCTAAAAGAGTATTTCTACGAAAGAAAAGGACATTTTTAATTTCTGCAACCCGGCGTTTTAATTCTACGAACCCACAAAGTCACAATATGGTGAAACCAGTATGATTTGTTTATTTGTTATTTATTTATTTATTTATTTATTTATTTATTGTTATTTATTTATACAGCATATTCCATTACATTGTGAGTAATACTATATGCTTGGGTGCACAGTTACATTAAGTTTTCTTTTCACTATTCTTCTTCTTCTTCTTCACTTCATGGCATAGGCAATCAAGTGCCTGTTCGGCCTTCGAAGTCCTCCAGCCATCGTTTCCTGGGTCTGCCCACCGATCTCCTACCTTTAGGATGATACTGTAATATTTGTTTTGTAAGTCTATTATCTGGCATTTCGAAGGTTTCGAGTAAGTAAATTTCCCCATTATGGGTTACCAGCCCGTAGATGGGTAAGTCATGTGAAGGGTTTGCCTTCTCACGGCTCATGACTTCCGGTAATTTTTAATCAACGTTGTCTTTCTTTAGCCCATGGTAACCCAATACCTAACTACAGGGCAGTAGCACCGAAGATGTCTTCTCCGCCTCTACAGCCATTGAGATTCTAGATCTTCTTCTGCCGTTAGAGCCGTTTGACATCTTCTAAGAGGTTTCCGGCCGCTATTGATTTACATATTATCATATTTCCATAGTATGATGCATTAATAAATCATAAAAGGCCTGTTAATTTACATTTATCAGACAAAATGCTACTTATGAAAATATATGCGAGACTTAAGGTTCTAATACACACCATTAATGCGAATCCCTATTTCAATATATTAAAGTTCTTCCTCAACAATTCAGAAGCAATCGTTTAATGGTTCTAAGGCATTTCTGCAGTTTATCTTGATTTTAGACATGCTAGTTAGGCATGCGACACAGGCCCAGAATTTTGTGACCATGAAGTCAACCTAAATACTCCTCGAAGTTCAATTATATTCTTTTACTCTACTACGTAAAATAATTAGGGGATATTTTGCATTTCATCAAACATAGTATATCAATATTTCACTGAAATTTATATTTTGAGAATCTAAAAAGAATTGTTCCCAGAAAACCGCGTGCATTCGCATGTGTACATGAATGTGCCAGTGTTTGAGAGTGATGCGTGAGAGTGCGAGAAAGACACATGGGAACGTTGTAATTTACTTTATAGTATTAATTTTCTCAAAATTGAATCCATGGAATTTGATCAATATATCACATGTTTCAGATAGTGTCGCGAATTTGTGTCTACGATCGCGCGGTTCGTTTGCCCAAAAGGAACTGATAGGCGGGCTGTGTGAAAACCAAGTCCCGACAGACAAGATAACATGCTGACAAAGGTCTGCCGAATCAAACAAACTGAGATAAATGAATATTTCTAGTGATTTTTGGACTCATAGAGATAATTAGGTTTCTGGTTTATTTTAGAATGATCTAGATATTATCAGGAGATATATAAGCGATTGTGACACATGTAACAAGAGTGAGTGAATCACGAGAGGTAAGCAGAGAACAGCTGAGGGTGTTGTAAACTGAACGCTATTATTGTCATCGACCTTGGAAGATTGTGTTTTGATATGTGATGTAATTTTGCTGCTACGGAGTGTGTTTCTACGCACATAAAGAACACTTAGAATTTCAACAAACGGGACTTTTTAATTCCACGTACCCACAAAGCCACAATAGTTTCATAAAAAAATAAAACGTATATACCGAATTTTATGGAATTGTGCTCAGAAGTAATGTTGATGCTAACTGACTTTTCCATGTGTGTTAAGTCATGCGAGATAGAAAATGTCTTAATACAAAAAAATGTGGGTCTCCTTAAACACATAACGCTTAGAGGACTCTGCGTTTGCTGGTACAAGAATGTGTAGAGAAGGCTATGTGAATGTAACGTCTTTTATGTATTTTAAGTCCAACGATTCCCAGGAAATACAGGAAGGCACACGATGGCAGAAAACTTTTCCCTAGAACTTTCCCTTTCCATGCACCATTAAGGGCAATGCGTGATACCTGATCCTTGATTCGTTCTTATGCCTCTTTTTCTATCGTAATCTAAAATATATGTTTACTGGATACGACCTATTAAATATTTGCTAAATTAATAAACAAAAGGTTGAAGAATATACCTGAATGTCTTCTCTCGGAAGAACAAAGTGAATTTAGAAGAGGCAGATCCTGTGCAGATAACATTTTTATTGTTAAACAACTAATTGAAAAACATAGGAACTTTAATAAAGAAACGGATATGGCATTTATTGACTTTGAAAAAGCCTTCGATAGTGTAAACCGATGCAAAATGTGGCAAATATTGGAAGAACGAGGATACCCACAACAATTAGTAAAAATAATACAATGCTTCTACTTCCAAACACAAATAAATGTGAGGAAAAATGGTAAAATTTCTAAAAGAACTCTTACTAATCAGGGTGTCAGAAAAGGGTGTACTTTATCACCTACACTTTTTAGTATTTATATTGACGACTTAGTGTGCAAATGGAAGCAGCTAGTGAATGTAGGTTTTAAAATTTCAAATAAAAACTTTTTAAATATTTTAATATTTGCTGACGACTTAGTTATTATACAATATAGCGAGTCTGCCCTGCAAAAATCTATTTCTAAACTTAGTAAACTTTGTAAGCAATATAATATGAAAATTTCTTTTACAAAATCAAAGGTAATGGCATTCATTGGGAAAGAGCCAATTAGAACAAAAATAGTTATAAATAATCGTTGCGTTGAGCAGGTAAGCCATTTTAACTACTTGGGAACTGATGTTAGTTATGACAAGGAATATGATGTCTACAATAAAATATGCAAATTTTGAAGAGTGTGTGGAACAATAAATAGAACATTTAGAAACAAAATACGTAAAAAAACAAAATTAAGGTTCGACAAAGTTATGGCTGTACCTATACTGACATAAGGAGGTAAGACTTGGACGATAACTAAAAAGCAACAGAGTAACATACAGGCTTCAGAAATGAAATTCTTGAGAAGTGTGAAAGGATGCACGAAGAGGGACTTAATAAGAAATGAAAATATAAGAGAAGAGCTGGACATTTTTAGTATGAATGATAGGTTAAAAGATCTCAAACAAAAATGGAAGGAACATG